>OX183130.1:34761230-34898210 GCA_945261195.1 Cryptosula pallasiana
TAGTTTTCTATACATTCATGTATATATGGTTAATTATGTACATATTTATGGGTATATTTATATCTACATAGAGAGAGGAGAGGAGATATATCTACATTGAATAAATATATTGATCAAAAATGAATCATTGTATGATTATATACATTTATTACATAATAAGTAGGAAAAATCTTCCTATATAATATAGCTAGAGTCAGTAAATATGCACATGTCCATATTCATGTACATGTGCATCAACTGATATGAATACGTACATATCCATATTCATGTCCATATTCATGTCCATTTATGTACATGTCCATATTCATGTCCATTTATGTACATACCTATGTTCATATTTATGTACATGTGCATGTCCAAATTCATGTCCATATTAACATTTTATAGCTTTGTACAGAGGAGAGAGAAGAGAGGAGAGAGAGAGAGATTTTTTAGTTTTTTATACAACCATGTATATATGGATAATTATGTACATATTTATGGATATATTTATATCTAGATTGAATAATATACATTTATGACATAATAACTATATTGAATGCTATAAAATATGTTGGAAAATCACCAAATAAGCTCTCTAGATGGTTAAAATTTACAGTATTTGGGAAATAACTGCAAGAGAGGAGAGAGGAGTATTTGGTAGAGGAGAGAGGAGAGAGAGGAGGCTTGAGCGTAAATATTTCTTTTAGTTATTTACATAATAAGTATATTGAATACTATAAAATATCTTGGAAAATCGTCAAATTAGACCTCTAGATGGTTAAAATTTACAGTATTTGGGAAATAACTACAATAGAAAACATTATGAATGTATGGCATTTAAGTATTGATAGTTTTTTACATAATTCGAACTCATATGGTATCTTGAGAGAAAGGGGAGAGGAAAAGAGGAGAGAGGAGGGGAAATAATTGCACTCAAATGAAAAAAATAGATGAAGCTAGATATTCATCTATCTGTATATATCCACAAGAAAACTGGGGTATTTGGTGAAATATTCTTTTATTCCATTCAATTTTCATTAATTTTATTTGAGTTGAAGTATTATTTACAATGGTTAGAATTTATTAAAATTACTGCTCAATCCTTTATCCAACACCTACAATAATTCTTAGTAATAGTAGTGTAATGAAACTGAGTAATAATCTACACACACCTTGTTCACTCTGTATGCTGTAGCACATGTTTTTCCTTTAGTTATCTGCAGTTACTTCAATTGGATCTTATCCAGATGTTTTATAGTCTTTGCTGATACTGCGTTTTGTCTCAAACAAAAGTCCAAAGTAGGCATTGTGTCTACAAAATACAAGAAAATTCATTGTTACAATTGATTCATTTATTTTCATTGACTTTGTCTACATATACATAAAGTAGCGAAGAAACAGTTTGTGTATGAAACTATCTAGTAGAGATAAATTTATATCTAGGTTCAACTAGCATTAAATAAGTACTTATTATTTTGTTAATAATAAACAATTAGAGTCAGTTATTTTACTAGTGCTCGGACAAACACACAATGTTGGTAATGTCAAAGTCTGTGATCTTACAAAGAAATAGCTTAGATATTATTAGCATAAAATTATCTAGTAAAGATAAATTACCTAGGAGTGAATTCTAGTTGAGGTTCGATTTTTTTTAAATATAAATAATTAAAACCGCTTGGACAAACAGACAGATTTGTCAATGTCACAGCTTGCGTTCTTGCGAGCGAATAACTTAGACACTGTGCGTATAAAATTATCAAGTAAAGTTGAAATTATGTCTAGAGGCGAAAATGGAGGACAACTCCGTATCGCAACTAGTTGAGCTTTTCTACTAGCGTTAAATGATTGTTTATTATTTATTTTAAAAATAAATAATTAGAGCTTTCTACTAGTGTTAAATAATTATTGAATATTTTTTACCTTATCACCACTTAGAGCCAGATGATTTAATTAACTAAAGACAAATAATTATTTTAGCATTTCTTACCTTGATGCTCTCCTAGTAGCTGTAGTAGATGATGCTTCTCCGCTTGCTGTTGAAGAACTTCATGCTTTCTATGTGAAAACAGTGGCTCTTAAATAACTGAAGTTGCACTGATTAAACCTTATGAATCAGCATTTTTTCCAATGTTTTCGCGGGAATAAACAGATTTTATTCCCGCGAAAGCAACAGTTTCTATTCGCGTGAAAATAAATTATTTATTCCCGCGAAAGCAACGGTTTGTATTCGCGTGAAAATAAAGTATTTATTCCCGCGAAAGCATTGGTTTGTATTCGCGTGAAAATAAAGTATTTATTCCAGCGAAAGCATTGGTTTGTATTCGCGTGAAAATAAACTTTTTATTCCCGCGAAAGCAACGGTTTCTATTCGCGTGAAAATAAATTATTTATTCCCGCGAAAGCAAAGGTTTTCATTCGCGTGAAAATAAAATTTTTATTCCCGCGAAAGCAACAGTTTCTATTCGCGTGAAAATAAATTATTTATTCCCGCGAAAGCAACGGTTTGTATTCGCGTGAAAATAAATTATTTATTCCCGCGAAAGCAACGGTTTGTATTCGCGTGAAAATAAAGTATTTATTCCCGCGAAAGTATTGGTTTGTATTCGCGTGAAAATAAACTTTTTATTCCCGCAAAAGCAACGGTTTCCATTCGCGTGAAAATAAATTATTTATTCCCGCAAAAGCAACGGTTTGTATTCACCTGAAAATAAAATGTTTATTCCCGCGAAAGCAACGGTTTCCATTCGCGTGAAAATAAATTATTTATTCCCGCGAAAGCGTTGGTTTGTATCCGCGTGAAAATAAAGTTTTTATTCCCGCGAAAGCATTGGAAAAACTGCTGATTCATAGGGTTTAATCAGTGCAACTTTAGCTATTTAAGAGCCACTGTTTTCACACAGAAAGCATCCAGTTCTTCAACAACAAGCGGAGAAGCATCATCTACTACAGATACTAGGAGAGCATCAAGGTAAGAAATGCTAAAATAATTATTTGTCTTTAGTTAATTAAATCAACTGGCTGTAAGTGGTGATAGGGTAAAAAATATTCAATAATTATTTAACACTAGTAGAAAGCTCTAATTATTTATTTTTAAAATAAATAATGAACAATTAGTTAACGCTAGTAGAAAAGCTCAACTAGTTGCGATACGGAGTTGTCCTCCATTTTCGCTTCTAGACATAATTTCAACTTTACTTGATAATTTTATACGCACAGTGTCTAAGTTATTCGCTCGCAAGAACGCAAGCTGTGACATTGACAAATCTGTCTGTTTGTCCAAGCGGTTTTAATTATTTATATTTAAGAAAATCGAACCTCAACTAGAATTCACTCCTAGGTAATTTATCTTTACTAGATAACTTTATGCTAATAATGACTAAGTTATCTCTTTGTAAGATCACAGACTTTGACATTAACAAAATTGTGTGTTTGTCCAAGCTCTAGTAATGTAACTGACTCTAATTATTTATTATTACCAAAATAATAAGTACTTATTTAATGCTAGTTGAACCTAGATATAAATTTATCTCTACTAGATAGTTTCATACTCACACAAACTTTTTCTTGGCTACTTTATGTAGATAAAGCCAATGAAAATGAATGAATCAGTTGTAACAATCAATTTTTTGTATTTTGTAGACATGATGTCTACTTTGGACTCTTGTTTGAGACGAAACGCAGCAGTGCAAAGACTATAAAACATTTGGTTAAGATCTACCAACACCAACGATAGATGTAACACAACATGACTTGCTCTCCTACTTATATGATACCAAACCAATAAAGACTCAAACTACATGGATTTTGAAGACAGCACACTTCTTCAGCACAGCAAGAATTCCTTTCAAGATCTACCACCACCACCTACTTAGATGATGCCAAACCAATGAAGACTCAGACTACATGGATTTTGAAGACAGCACACTTCTCCAACACAGCAAGAATTCCTTTCAAGATCTACCACCTACTTAGATGATACCAAATCAATGAACACTCAAACCACATGGATTTTGAAGACGACAGACTTTTCCGACACACCAAGAATCCCTTTAAAGATGTTACACAACATGACTTTCTCCCCTACTTAGATGATGCCAAACCAATGAAGACTCAAACTACACGGATTTTGAAGACAGCACACTTCTCCATAATAGCAAGAATTATTTTCAAGATCTACCATCTACTTAGATGATACCAAACCAATAAAGGCTCAAACTACATGGGTTTTGAAGACAGCATACTTCTCCAATACAGCAAAAATTCATTTCAAGATCTACCACCTACTTAGATGATACCAAACCAATGAAGACTCAAACTACATGGATTTTGAAGACAGCACACTTCTCCAACACAGCAAGAACTCCTTTCAAGATCTACCACCTACTTAGATGATACCAAATCAATGAAGACTCAAACTACATGGATTTTGAAGACAGCACACTTCTCCAACACAGCAAGAATTCCTTTCAAGATCTACCACATACTTAGATGATACCAAACCAATGAAGACTCAAACTACATGGATTTTGAAGACAGCATACTTCTCCAACACAGCAAGAACTCCTTTCAAGATCTACCACCTACTTAGATGATACCAAATCAATGAAGACTCAAACTACATGGATTTTGAAGACAGCACACTTCTCCAACACAGCAAGAATTCCTTTCAAGATCTACCACCTACTTAGATGATACCAAACCAATGAAGACTCAAACTACATGGATTTTGAAGACAGCACACTTATCCAACACAGAAAGAATTCCTTTCAAGATCTACCACCTACTTAGACGATACCAAACCAATGAAGACTCCAGGATTTTGAAGACAGCATACTTCTCCAACACAGCAAAAATTCCTTTTAAGATCTAGCACCTACTTAGATGATACCAAACCAATGAAGACTCAAACTACATGGATTCTACTTCGATGATGCTGAAAAATAAAACTGTCCAGAACAAGAGCTCAAGAAGCTAATCTATAACTCAAGGCAATCATATCACTATAGGTGAGTTTTACTAATTTTTACCATAAATTAAACAAAATGCTGAATGTATACATTTTCCAGGTGAAAAAAAGACTTTTTTGGTGAAATTAGTGTATTTTTTACAACAAAATGCTGAATATATACATTTTCCAGGTGAAAAAATTACTTTTTTGATGTAATTAGTGTATTTTTTTACAACAAAATGCTGAATATATACATTTTTCCAGGTAAAAAAAGGACTTTTTTGGTGTAAATAATGTATTTTTTACAACAAAATGCTGAATATATACATTTTTCCAGGTGAAAAAAGCACCTTTTTGGTGTAATTAGTGTATTTTTTAAAACATATTTATAAAGCAAGTATTTTTTGTTTTGTTTTAGATAGATGAGAGAGAATCAAAAACACTCAGTGAAAATAATGCTCAAGAAAGAACAAGCTGAACAATGTAACTTGGTGAGTTATTTCCCTTTTCTAATAATGTAAACTATCCAATGTAACTAGAATTATAATTCCAATTCATGTAATTATTTTACATTTTTGCTTAATCATTCTATACTAATACATAACTTTTTTATTTTAGTTCATTACGAAAGTAAAAGCACATAGAACAGAAGTCTTCCTTCCTAAGATATAACATCAGTACATCAAAGACATCATTGTAAAGGAACAAACTATGCATTAACTGTTATTACTTTGTATTTATTACAAGTTGTAGTGCTTTGTATTACTTAGTATTTACTGACTCTAGCTATATTATATGGGGAGATTTTCCTTACTTATTATGTAATAAATGTATATAATCATATAATGATTCATTTTTAATCAATGTATTTATTCAATTTAGATATATCTCCTCTCTCTCTATGTAGATATAAATATACCCATAAATATGTACATAATTGACCATATATACATGAATGTATAGAAAACTAAAAGATCTCTCTCTCATCTCTCTCTTTCTCTCTCTCAAGATACCATATTGTGCAGGATTTCACTGTGGGGGTGTGAGTGGTAGCTCGGCCTACCTGCACAACCTCCCGAACTGTGATGGCAATTGTGTCTAATGCTCTAGCAATACAATCCTCCCACAGGTCGACTTAGTATCCTGAGGAATGGTGGTTGACCATCCTAGTTACTAGCGAGCTGCCGATTGCGTTAGCTGTTATCAGTGTGTAAAGCAAGGGTCGAACTTTGAAGGGCGAACTAGTCAAGCTAGGTTCGGCCAGCAGAGGTTCGGCTAATCTATTTCAGTGCAGTGCAGAGGTCGAACATTGAAGGCGAATTTAGGCAAGGCTAAGTTCGGCCAGCAGAGGTTCAGACTGATCTGCTTGTATATTACTACTCGAGTAATGGTGCGCAGTGAAGTTATTGTTAGAAACAAAGAAACTTCTGAGAGTGTGCAAGCTGACTCTGATTTATTGATACCAAACATCCATATTTATGTACACGGTTACATAATAAAAGTGATAGACAAGTGCTTAGACAAAAGAGGCCACACCTGGCACAAATGATTGGCCAGCGTGTGCGAATAAAATATAAGAGGTGGTCCTTGACTGATTGCATGGCTAAACTCACATGGCACACATATAATATTACATGTTAACTGATAATAATAAAAATGTACATAGAGCTATCGGCTCTAAAGTGTATACAATAGAAATAAGGATGTAGCTAATGAGTGTCACATAGAATTGTCCGATCGATAGAATGTAGACTAAGTGAGTGTTTACATAGAACGGTTCCGATAGAACTTACTAATAGAATGTTCAAGATGGCGCCGATCCTCCACACACTCCGCCCCATTGGCGACGGTGGCCAATTAAACGATGTCGGCGGCATCGGTACTGTATTGTCTCTACTCTCTGTAGGGTTGGCTCATCTGTCTCTTGATCTCCTGGGCTCTTTCCAACAACTTGAATGCATCTGTGGTTACTGCATGCAATTCTCGATCGAGGGCTTCCATCCTGTGTCGATGCTCTCGTCGACGTCTCTGTCTTTCGGCTTCCGCCGAACGTTCTCTCTCGGCACGCCAACTGTATGGCTGCTGGGGTTCCTCTCGTCTGGGGGTTACCGATCTCCTGGGGGGAGTTGTCCTCCTTCTCTTGCGTGGGGGTGACAACTCTGGTTTCTGCCCCAATCGTTTCTTCATCGGAATCTTCTCCATTTTGTCGAGGCAGGGGGTTGGTATACCGAATGGTGGGGGCTGCCTCCACTCCATGGCTTCGCAGAAAGCGTCATACCTGGCGGCATCAACCTCGTACAGTGGTTTGTGTTTGCCACCGTGCTCTGGTGTCCCTCCCTGTACGCGAATGTGTTTCAGAATAACATCTCTGGAAGGACTCTTTTTCCCGCATTTACAGAAAAAGAAGGTGAGATGTTGACGTACATGGTATGCCACTCTCTTCTTGACGTGTTGGTAATCGCACCTTTGACATCTCCATTTGTCACTATCTCCAACTTGCACCGACACTTCTTTGATTTCCTTCATGGTCTCTCCGCAGAGCCATATCTCTCGCATCACATGGGTAGGAGGCTTGGGTGTCGGTAGCTCGTTAGTAGTAATATATGAGCAGATCTCCCTACCAAGTGTTTTTTTGTGGATTGGACCTTGGAGTTGAGACAATGGGTTACGGCGTTGGATGAATTCGCCGAGTTTATATTGTATTTTACTTGAGGGGTACTTGAGTGGCATTTGAATGGCATTTAAGTGGCATTTGAGTTTTGATTAGTTTTTTACTTAATTTGAACTTATATGGCATATAGATTTTGAATGTATGGCATTCAAGTTTTGATAACTTTTTTACATAACTCGAACTCATATGGTATCTTGAGAGAGAGGGGAGAGGAGAGAGGAGAGATGGGAGATGAGAGAGGAGAGAGAGAAGAGAGAGATTTTTTAGTTTTCTATACATTCATGTATATATGGTTAGTTATGTACATATTTATGGCTATATTTATATCTACATAGAGAGAGGAGATATATCTACATTGAACAAATATATTGATCAAAAATGAAAATTATATGATTATATAACTGATTACATAATAAGTAGGGAGTAACTGTATACATAATTATAACTCATAGGGTATCTAGATTTTGAATGTAAGGCATTTAAGGTTTGATAATTTTCTGTAATTCCGACTCATATGATATCTTGAGAGAGAGGAGATATATCTACATTGAATAAATACAGTGATTAAAAATGAAAGAATATGTGAATATATACATTTATTATGTAATAAGTAGGGAAAATCTCATATAATATAGCTAGAGTCAGTAAATACTAAGTAATAACAATTAATACATAGTCTTTTTTTCATTTCATTCAATTTTCATAAATTTTTTTGCAAAAAGAAATCATTCTCTAAATGGTTAAATTTCATCTAATTGTACAAATTTACAAAAAAAGGAGAATGTGATAAAATAGATATCATAATAGAGTGTAATAAGTTGAATATATAGAGTTAAAGTCTATAAAAACTTTTTAATTTGTAAAGTATTTGATGACTTTACAAGAAATATCATCACATTCAGGTTCAATGATGATGAGAAGATTTTCTTCAAGCTTAAGTTTACTATTTTCCGATATAGACAGAGAAAGTTTTGAAAAACCCTCCAAATCATTATAAATAAAAACTCTATAAATCGATGGTGTTGAATTTGTAATTGATACTGAATTGTTTTCGCATATGATGTATCTATCACACACACAATCAGAATTGTATATAGTAGAGTTTGTAGGGCTTGGTTGTTCCAAAATTAAATCGACTAAACCCAGAGCTTGTGGAAGAGATGGAATTGACGGTGATAAAGCCGGAACTACTGGCTTGTTTGTAGTGGTTGTCGTCGGGGTTGTTGTCGTCGTTGTCTGTGGAGTTGTGGTGATTGTTGTCGTTGTATGTGGAGTTGTAGTGGTTGTTGTTGGAGTTGTTCTTCGAGTCGTAGTTAGTAATCCTTCATCGTATAAACGAATGTAATTTAAAGCTTCGTCGGTTTTGCAAACAAAGTAGTGTTGAGGCCACATATCACGAGTGTCACAGCTTCTACGTAGGTGAGTAGGTTCCATGAAACATGTGAGTCTAAGCATACGATATTTTAAGTTTTTTCTTAAAATACGAGTTACTGAATCAACCGCTTCCATATTAAGAATTCCCCGAAAACATCCAGACGCTCTATGAGATAAAGTGAATGGTGTAAACTCGGTTACAAGACAATAACCGCTTAGGATTGGGAATAATAGGAGATAGATGCAATATCTCATTTTTTTTATTCAGAGAGAGAGACTTTTAACCTAGTTTATGCTTTCATCATCTAGAGTTAACTGTCTTGCATTTCAGTGGTCTTTGGTTAATATGCTTCAACTAAAGCTCTATATTTATAACCTTGGGATTGCATTTGTCTTTGGTATCTCCTTGACATGTGATACTGATGATAATCTTGTTTTGAACAGACTTCAAACTTTCAAAACTCGAAAATGACAAATTTACACCTTCAATACCATTGATGTTAGTGATGATAGTAGCTATTTTCGACTCCCTGTTGGTCAAACGATTGCATTCCACACATGCAAAGTTGGTTGTCTCAAACTCTTCTGTTGGCGGACAAATCAAACGTGAGGTGTTGTATTCAAATACACATAATTCATCATTCCAAAATAGTTTTGTATTTTGAGTAAGTCCTTCCGTATTATTTTTAACCCCTATTGCGCATTCCTCCTGATTCAGAGTGTATTTTGTTGGTGTATCACAAGACACAGAATCTGTAGAAGTTATTTCCTTGCAGATCCAAGAAGCGCTTGGAGGGATGAAAAAACCACAATATAATAAGTCGGGAGGGTAGAGTCGCACACAGTTTTTTCCATTTTCATCTTTATATCGTATAGTCCTTTTGAAAGGTGAAAAAAACAAGACATCATTTTTATCCATAACTCCGGCTATACATTCATCAATTTCGTTGGTATAGAATACTCCACTAACATTGGGAAATGTTAGTGCCAGTAGCAAGATAAATACGCAGCTCATTTTTTTAAATGTTTTGCTTTCAGTGTTGAAAGTTGAATACTTTCTTTCTTGATGTTTTTTTCTATTTATATGTAAGAGGCTAGCGGCTTGTTCAGCTCTCTCAACCGATTTTGAAGATGTGAAACAATCTCATCAAAGTGGTTACCAAAATGTAAGTATGGTTCCAATCGAGATTGAGACAAAAGAACATGTGTTCCTGTCCAGCGAAATGAAGTCAAACCTCTTAAAATCGAAATATCTATCAAATCACCCAGTTCAGCATCTTTCAAACACTGCTTTATATCAACCAGTTCGATCGCTCTTTTGAGATCTTCAAAATCTATCAACTTGTCTTGCGGACAGCATACTTTTGGATCAAAGCTCCTAGAACAGTTTAAGCATTCGAGAGGATTTGCTCTTGAAATACAATTACAGCTCAAAAGCATGCTTTGTATTGATTTACGAACTAGATTGAATCCTAACACAAAATAAAATACTTCTTCGGTGATGAGTTGAACAAAAAGAGGATTCGAACGCTCTAAAGGAATGTGTTCAAAATGAGTCCTTATGAACTTAGGAACAAAATCAGCCAATGTACCAATTGACTTGAATCCTTGAGTTTTTCCACTCATGTTTCTGCTGTAGTTCAGAGATAAATGAAGCAACTTTTTTTGTAGCAGTTCTTTTATGAGTCTTTAGATATATTTGTCGAATCAATAGTTATTATCGGGTTGACTGAGTCTTCTTTTTCATCAAGAGTGTAAGCGTATGGATATCCTTCTGCTATCGCAAGTAATTTATCCTTTAGTCGTTGATAAGCCAGTTTGCTCTGACTAGTAGGTAATAGGTAGGGATTTAATCGTGCTCTCAAATTTGTTAACAAAAATGGAGACTTCAAATCATCAGTGGAAAGATCCAAAAAAGCATTAATCCATTCATCATGCACCAAAAAACCCATTTTAGCATTTTTCAAAACTTGTCTTCTATCAATCCAGTCGATAGCATCACCCAATTCTTTTTTGGTAGGTGTAGCGCCTTCAACCATTTCAGCATATCTTTTACAAGTGATACATTTGTCATCAACGTGTGAACAGTAACAGTTTAGTAGCGATAGATTGGTTGCTTGCTTGTAAAAACTTCCTCCTAGTACACAGTATACACATTCCTCCGTAAAATAAATCCTCAACATTTCATCAGAAACCTCAGCCAAAAAAGTCTTAGGACCTATAGCATCGGAAGCTTCTTGGTGAGCAAAGTCTTCAACACGTAGCATATTTGTTGTTATTCCGTTAAATTACAAAACGCGAATGATACGTTTTCAAATTGAAACATCTATTTAATCATTCATTATTTTTTCTTTTTTTTGAGGTTAATTGTTATGCTAGCTCAGGTAGATCTTCATAAATGCTTTAATTTCAACCTGACAACCATCGATTGGGCAAGGTTTTACTTCTGATGAGCATTCAGTAAGCGCTTTTTCCTTACACTCACTACAGTAAATGAGATGACCACACGGAAGAGAGATATGATTTGCAATTACTTTTTTTTCATGCGTCTCAGACACACATTGAGCGAGTTTGCTTTGCTTAGTCTGATCTTTATCTTTTTTTAACGAATCAATTGATTTAGCATCATTTTTTAACAGCGGATCTTTATCTTTTTTTAACGAATCAATTGATTTAGCATCATTTTTTAACAGTGTTGACGAATTCTCAACAGTTGTAAAATCATTTTCAAAAATATGTAGGGCTTCAATCATAAAACCTATTCGCTCAAAAGGTTTTCCATTTAACACTAAAACTTGTTCGATATCGTTTTGACTGTATCCTAGTTTTTTGCAAATAAGTTTCATTTCTTCGGTGTCATTGTTGCGAGTTATTTGTTTTAATTTTTCTCGATATTTTTCAACCCGTCGCTTACACCTTTTGCCTTTTTCCGTTCGCATGTAAACATCCTCAACGTACTCTTCACCTTTACTCCCGAGTAAAAAATAACAGTCTGGGAACCATCGACAGTGTTCCTCCCATGGTAGATCACTCTCTTTCCATTCTTTAAGTTCACCTGAGCAAAAGAAGCATTTCACACTATCCCCGAACTTAGTATAGTAGAAACCTGCATTGGAAAGGAGTTTCATGGAGACTTTACCCTTCCATTGTTTGAAACTGTCTTCTCTAGATGTTTCAGTAGCAAAACGTGGTGTATCAGCACGATCAATTGATATACCTAGAGGTAATACTTCTGCAGTTAAATCTCCTCTTCTGATCTTTTGTTCCTCCATCGTATAACTTTTGACAATTGAGATGTTTTTCATTTCATCTGCAAGTAGTTTCCTAGGTCTATACAGACGATTGTGAGTGTTAAATCCTCTAACAAATCGACAAAACGGAAAACTTTTAGCGTGTTCTTTCATCGGATGTTCATCTTCATCCTTCCAGTTTAGTAATACCCCTTGGCAAAAAACACAACGAACAGCGTTGTCTTTTTCAAGGTTATAGAAACCAGCTGCAGCCATGTTTTCACCACAATGTTTACCTACTCGTCTCCAATTTGTAAGAAATGATTTTCTTCGATAACTTTCATCAAGCATTAAAGCCTCTCTTTCATAAAAAGAGAGTTCATTGTAAATGAACTTGAAAAAGTCCGATGGGGAAAGTTGCGCAATAGTTTTTTGTAATTTTAATGACAAAAGACTACAGTGATTATCCGGATAAGTTGCAACGACATAAGTTATTGCAGTGGTATCAGGAAAAGTTCGTTGTAAAAACAACGATGAAGTAACGAGTAAACTATCATCTATCCATTCAGCGCAGTCTTTAGTATTTTCAAAACAATTTCGAGTTTTTTGCATTTCTCTTTTTTCATTATAAATAGTGTTTGCTACATATCTGTTGTTTGTTACTCGACACATTATTTATATATAATATAAGTAGTAGCTTCAGTTATTACTCAAGTTGAAGTTTTGTTGGAAAGTTCTTTTCCTTTGATCTAGTTCGTTGTTATTCTAAAAAAAAAAATGATAATGCTTTATAGCAAAAAAATAAAAAAAGACTAAGGTTTCAATTTTTTTTCAATATACTTGAATTGATTACTATTATAATAGAACGTAAATACTTACATCAGAAATGAAGACTTGTCTTTTCTTTTGAATTAAAATGAATGATATTCCTAGTAGTTTGAACTTGAGAGCTGCTTTCTATAAAATTCGGATGAAGAAGGAGTACATTTTTCATTTTGAAGTCCTGAAATAATAAGAATAAACATAATTAAAACTTACATACAACATTTTTTTTGATATCTTAAATAGTGAATAATCTTGTTTTTTATTCAGAAAATGTCTTCACGCTTAAATCGATTACAATTAAAACAAAATATAAATACTTACATCACAAATGAAGACTTGTTTTTCTTTAATGAATTATATACATAGTTGTTTGAACTTCAGCTGTTTCCTATGTAACTCAAATGATGGAGAAGGAGGGATGTAGTAGATGATGATGTAGTAGATCTTCTTCCTTCAGTTAGTTTGAACTTGAGAGCTGCTTTCTATAAAATTCGGATGAAGAAGGAGTACTTTTTTCATTTTGAAGCCTCTGAAATAATAAGAATAACCATAATTAAAACTTACATACATCATTTTTTGATATCTTAAATAGTGAATAATCTTGTTTTTTGTTCAGAAAATGTCTTCACGCTTAAATTGATTACAATTAAAACGAAATATAAATACTTACATCATAAATGAAGACTTGTTGTTCTTTGAATTAGATGAATTATATACATAGTTGCTTGAACTTCAGCTGTTTCCTATGTAACTCAAATGATGAAGAAGGAGGGTTGTAGTAGATGATGATGTAGTAGATCTTCTTCCTTCAGTTACTAACGATGAAGTGAATGCTTTCTGTATGAAAACAGTGCTTCTTATATAGCTTAAGTTGCACTGCTATGAATCAGCATTATTTTCACATGAATGGAAACCGTTGCTTTCGCGGGAATAACAAAATTATTTTCACGCGAATACAAACCAATGCTTTCGCGGGAATAAATAATTTATTTTCACGCGAATACAAACCAATGTTTTCGCGGGAATAGATAATTTATTTTCACGCGAATGGAAAGTGTTGCTTTCGCGGGAATAAAAATTTTATTTTCACGCGAATACAAAGCAATGCTTTCGCGGGAATCAATATCTTATTTTCACACGAATGGAAACCGATGCTTTCGCGGGAATAAATATTTTATTTTCACGCGAATACAAACCAATGCTTTCGCGGGAATAAATAATTTATTTTCACGCGAATAGAAACCGTTGCTTTCGCGGGAATAAAAATTTTATTTTCACGCGAATACAAAGCAATGCTTTCGCGGGAATAAATATTTTATTTTCACGCGAATACCAACCATTGTTTTCGCGGGAATAAATAATTTATTTTCGCACGGATGGAAACCCTTGCTTTCGCGGGAATAGAAATTTTATTTTCCCGCGAATACAAACCAAAGCTTTCGCGGGAATCAAAACTTTATTTTCACGCGAATGGAAACCGTTGCTTTCGCGGGAATCAATACTTTATTTTCACGCGAATGGAAACCGTTGCTTTCGCGGGAATAAATATTTTATTTTCACGCGAATACAAACCAGTGTTTTCGCGGGAATAAATAGTTTATTTTCACGCGAATAGAAACCGTTGCTTTCGCGGGAATAAAAATTTTATTTTCCCGCGAATACAAACCAAAGCTTTCGCGGGAATCAATACTTCATTTTCACGCGAATGGAAACCGTTGCTTTCGCGGGAATAAATATTTTATTTTCACGCGAATACAAACCAATGTTTTCGCGGGAATAAATAGTTTATTTTCACGCGAATGGAAACCGTTGCTTTCGCGGGAATAAATATTTTATTTTCACGCGAATACAAACCAATGCTTTCGCGGGAATAAATAGTTTATTTTCACGCGAATAGAAACCATTGCTTTCGCGGGAGTAAAAAAATAATTTTCACGCGAATAAAAACCAAAGCTTTCGCGGGAATATCGCGTGAAAAAACTGCTGAGTCATAGATATATTATAAAGGTTTCATAGGGTTAATTAGTACAGCTTTAGCTATTTAAGAACCAGTGTTTTCACACAGAAAGCATCCAGTTCTACAATAGCTAGCAAGGAAGCAACATCTACACACCAACTACTACATTTACTTGAAACTCAATAAGGTGAGAATTACTAAATAATTCTTTAACATATACTGATAAAAACTTCAACTAGTTTTGCTATAATACTTCAGAAAATTAATTTTATGTTTTAATATTTTGTTCTTATTAATAAAAGATCAAATAGTTTCACCATAGCGCATCAGAAAAATTATTATGGTTTTGATTATGTGTTTATTTTATAAATATCTAGTTAGTTTATTCTTTTCAAAATATTTTTCAAATTCCAGCCATTTGTTACATATTTTTTACTCTCTTTTCAGTTCCAACTTCCGACTGAACGCTCTGAATATGAATGAAGACCGTAATACCTCATTTCTCTCAACATTCGAGCCATACTCTGATGATAAAGAAAATATCCCTCCTGATTCACATCTAATAAGAAGGAAACTGAACACAATTCGACCAAAGCCATGGGATTCGGATAGAAATAAAACGATTGACTATACTTGGACTTTGAAAGCGCCATCTCCTTCTCATCTTTCCTGCTTGTCAAAAAATGCTGCTAGTTTGCTCAATTCTTGCGATACCAATGACAGAGTAATGATTGGAAGGTTTCAACCACTTCACTTAAATCAAACGCCGTCACTTCTCGAGATAGTCTCCATCGAACAACCAACTGAGGATGTATATAAAAACTTATGCATTATCCGCTACAATATCGAAACATTTGGCAACAGACGACAAGTGAGGTCTATGGTGAGAAATGAGGATTACAACAAATTAGCTCCAACACAACCGGATGTTCCAAAACTGGTGGTTTTTATGGGATTCGATTCAGACAAGCATCCAATCTTTCACCCTATCAACTTCCCATCCAATATTTCTCTTGAGGAAGCTAAACAGCTAAGTAGATTAATAAAAAAAAAAACACCTACCCAGTTGATCAGTATGGTTCGTATCGCAACGCTCTCGCAATTTGCTGTTGGAAGTGTAATCAGTTTTGAATCTCCTCAAATATCAACTCAGTTAACATTACCTAATGGAGATGTGGTGATGAATGCGCTACTGGTAAACTACAGATGTTTGCAATATGATGGTTTGATGATGGGAGTTCTATATATACCTGAAAAACACGCTAGCAACATCAAACAAATTGGAACAGGAGTCATACTTGTAAGAAATCGTGAAGTTAGTAGATTTGGTTATCATCGACATGATATAATCACATTCACAGCATTACAAGCGATAGAAACGGCTCAAAACCTATCCAACAAACTTGATGATTCCAACCAGATGAAGTACTTTACTACAGATGAGGTTGTTGAGAACAAGGTCTTAGTGCTTTCAATGGGAGTGGGAAACACATCTTCTACATCTTTGAGAGAACCAGCGCCCCCTGGTGAAAACTATATTCAAAAAGAGCATGTCAGACAAGACAACACAGTGAGTATTTTTTATTCAATGTAAACTAACTGATATAAGTAATACTTCCAATTAGATAATATTTATTTATAAAGCAATTATTTTTTGTTTTGCTTTAGATAGAAGAGAGAGAATCAAAAACGCTTGATGAAAATTATGCTCAAGAAAAAACAAACTGAATAATATAACTTGGTGAGTTACTTCTCTTTACTATATAATGTTAACTAACCAATGTAAAAAGAACTATAATTCAAATTTATGTAATTATTTTACATTTTTGTTTAATCATCCTATACTAATACATAACTTTTGATTTTAGTTCATTACGGAATCAAAAGTACATAGAACAGAAGTCTTCCTTCCTAGTTATAACATAAGTACAACAATGACAACATTGTAAAGAAAAAGACTATCAACCATTGATTGTCATTACAAGTTGTAGTGCTTTGAATTACTTATTATTTACTAACTCTAGCTATATTATACAAGAATATTTTGCTTCTTATTATGTAATAAATGTATATAATCATATATTGATTCAATGTAGTCTCCTCATTCTTCTCTTCTCTCAAAATATCATATGAGTTCGAGTTATGTAAAAAAATTATCAAAACTTGAATGTCATGCATTCAAAATGTATATGCCATAAGTTCAAATTAAGTAAAAAAATAATCAAAACTCAAATACCACTCAAGTACCCCTCATTATGTAATCAGGTATATAAACATATAATTTTCATTTTTGATCAATATATTTGTTCAATGTAGATATATCTCCTCTCTCTATGTAGATATAAATATAACCATAAATATGTACATAACTAACCATATATACATGAATGTATAGAAAACTAAAAAATCTCTCTCCTCTCTCTCCTCTCTCATCTCCCATCTCTCCTCTCTCCTCTCTCCTCTCCCCTCTCTCTCAAGATAGCATATGAGTTCGAGTTATGTAAAAAAGTTATCAAAACTTGAATGCCATACATTCAAAATCTATATGCCATATAAGTTCAAATTAAGTAAAAAACTAATCAAAACTCAAATGCCACTCAAATGCCACTCAAATGCCACTCAAGTACCCCTCAAGTAAAATACAATATAAACTCGGCGAATTCATCCAACGCCGTAACCCATTGTCTCAACTCCAAGATCAAATCCACAAAAAAACACTTGGTAGGGAGATCTGCTCATATATTACTACTCTCGTTCTCTGTAGTCGACGTAATGTCGATCTTTTCTGCCAGATGCTGTACTACACGTGCCATGTCTTGTAGTTGTTGTTGTAGTGGATAGTCCAGTTGTTCTACGCTTCTGCTGGGTAGTGAACTCCTCCGTAGTTGATGGCAAACTGAACGTTGGCGGCTCCTGCCTCTATATATATTTTGATTGGTGCCTGTTATCACGTGTTCCTCTGACGCTGCCCCCCACGTGGTTCCGTTATGATGACGTGGGATGGCGGTTTCCTCGCTGGGCGCTGGCTTACGGTGATTTGGAGTTACACTCTCTCGTTGTTTATTTTCCTCGGCGCCGAGTTTACATTGTGGGGAAGTTATCCCCTCTCGCTCATTACTTCTTACTCGGCTTTCTCGGTGACAACTCGTCTCCCTTTCTTCTGCCTTTCTTTTATTTCTTTTTCGTTTCACTTCTATCCAGCCAATTTCGGCCGGGTTTTTTTCTACTTCTTTCTTTAGGGGAGTGGTTGACAATGGCTGTGATGTAATTTCTCTGCTTTCTGTTCCAGTAGGTGGGGGGTTAGGTAGGTGGGGCTCCCCTCCTGCTGTATAACAATGATAATCGTTCAACCTTGTTGGCTTCTGTCTTTCTCTTTGCGGTCAACTCAGGGGTGAGGTGGGCAGCCGGCTTGGTTGCAGGGGCGGCCAATCCTCTTCATTGAGGGCTGGGGGCCTCGGTGGGCTGGGTGCCCTTTGGATGACCTCTGGTGGGGGTGTGTTCTCTTTCTCCAAGCTTCCTTTTTCTTCTATTTTGATTCTACTGCGTCCTATCACTTCAGGCCTTCTGGTTGGACTGTGGCGAGCCGCAGGCGAAGGCGGGGGTGACAACTCCTGAGTGTGGGGTGTCTCCTCTCCCAGAGGAAGGTTTTCAGGTTCCTGGATAAGCGATGGGCTAGGGGGTTCCCTGGCCAGCGGTGACCTTTCTGGTGGGGGTGACGGCAATGGCAATGGTTCTGGCACTGGTAGCGGTAGTGGCAATAGTTCTACGTTCTCAGTGGGTGCTAGGCGTGCCTTGGGGGGTCTTCCTCTTCTGGCCCCTTTCATATTGGGTTGGAGGGCGGGTTCCCGACAAGGGGGTGCTCGGCCGACCGGTTCTTGGCATGTTCTATAATGGCGCAGCCGCATGCCATTCTGAATGGACCACTGCCCATTTCTTTCCACTTTATAGGTGTGGTTTGGAAAGGCCTCCAGCACCTGGTAGGGTCCGACGAAGCGTGGCTGTAGCTTCAGATTGCTCCCTTTCACTCTCCTTTTACTTTCTAGTACCACGGGTTCCCCCTTCTGAAACACGGCGGGCTCCTCGTCATCTTGACTCCTCGTCTCTTGCTGCTGATGTCTCAGGTACTCGTGCGCCTTCTGAAGGTTCTCCTGTACGGTTGCAGTATGCTCCATGATGTTGCGAGGGTCCAGGGTAGGGGGGGTACCTGTTAGTTGGTCGGGAAGGCGTACCTCTCGTCCCATTACTAACATGTTGGGCGTTTCCCCTGTGGCTGAGTGGGGAGTGCTGCGACAGGCTCGCATGATTTGCGGCAGCAGACTGTCCCACTCGTCCTGGCCTTTCGTCAATATCAGTGTCCGGAGTGCATCTCCCAGCGTCCGGTTCTGACGCTCCACCATCCCGTTCCCTTGCGGGTGGTAGGGGGTGGTCCTTGTCTTTTTGATGCCCAACAGGCTACACAGCTCTTCTAACAGCACGGACTCAAACTGAGCCCCTTGGTCGGAGTGTAGCTGTTCGGGCAGGCCCCAGTAGGAAAACACTCTTTCGTCCAGCGCGACGGCGACCGTAGGTGCTGTGGCATCAGGCAGAGCTATCGCATCTTGCCAACGGGTGAAGTGGTCGGTGAGGAGCAACACCCAACGGTTCTTCCTTTTCGTTAAGGGCAGGGGGCCGACCAGGTCGACCGCCAGCTTCTGAAAAGGTCGTCCTGCATACACCCTTTGTCGGTGAGGGTTCTCTGCCTTCTTCCCATTCTTGGCGACTTGACACACCTCACAATCCTTGATTAGTCTCCTGACCAGGGGGGATATGCCCGGCCAGTACCAATCCATCAGGATGCGCTGTCTCGTCCGATGGATCCCTGCATGGATCATCCTGTGCGTCTCCCAGACGACCTGTGTCCTCCTACTTGGTGGGCAGACTACACATTGCTTTGATCTGGAAGGGTGGTGCAGCGTGATGACGAGCACCCCGTCAGGGCGGATCTTCATCGCCTCCTTCCGATCATACAGTGTCTTCAACTCGACACTCCCTTTGGCCAATTCTCTCTCTGTGATGCTTCCCGGTCGTCTCAGCTTGGCATAAATCCGGCCTACCACATCCTGCCCGTCCCTTTGCTCTTGAGCTAAGGTTTGGGCGGAGTGTACCGGGTTTGTCACAGTGAGGTTGACCCGCTCCTCCTTCTCTCCTTTCTCTGTAGACTCCCTCTTCATCATGTCTCCCGGACGTCTCGGCTCGGCGTAAGTCCGGCCTACCGCATCCCGTCCCTTCGGCTGGGCCGAATCCTGGGGGGAATGTACCGGGTTCAATGTGTTGAGGTCGTCTCTTGCCTCTCTCTGAGGTCTCTGTCCAGCCTCTAGCTGCAGTTCTACATGGGAAGGTCCCCCATCTCTTTGCTCGATGGAGCCGCACTGCCTACAGTCCGCGCAGGGTCCCTGTCGGCTGAGCCCATCAGCGTTGCCATGGTGAGTTCCAGCTCTGTGCTCGAGCTTATATCGAAACTCAGCCAAGGTCTCTAGCCATCGAGCCATCTGGTTCGATGGTTCCTTCCGTCTGCACAGCCAGCGGAGGGATGCGTGGTCCGTCCGGAGTTTGAATTCCCGCCCATAGAGGTAGGGGCGGAAATGTTTTACTGCCTTGATGACAGCAACCAGCTCCTTCCGGGTGATGCAGTAGTTCTTCTCCGCTGGTGCCAGCGTCTTGCTGAAGTATGCAATGACGCGTTCCTTGCCTTCTTGTACTTGGGAGAGCACAGCGCCGAATCCTACCGCACTGGCGTCAGTGTCCAGTATATACGGTAAGTTGGGGTCGGGGTACCCGAGTACCGGGGCTTGGGTGAGTCTGGCTTTGAGCTGGTCAAAGGCCGTCTGCTCCACCTGTCCCCACTTCCATGGTGTCTCCTTGCCCGTCATCACGGTGAGAGGTTTAGCAATAGTGGCGTAGTCGGGGAGGTACTGGCGGTTCCTAAGAATGCCTGCAGCCCCTTTACGTCCGTTGGTGCTTCCCATCTCCTGACTGCCTCCACCTTTCTTGGGTCGGTAGCCACTCCCTTCGCGCTCACTACGTGTCCGAGGTACTTGACCTCTTCTTGTAGCAGCTCGCACTTGGAGGGTTTTACCTTCAGGTTTGCCTGGTGGAGTCGTCCTAGCACTTCTCCGAGCCTCTGTAAGTGCGTCTGGAAGTCGGGCGCGATGATAATCACATCATCTAAGTACAAGAGCAGTGTCTTCCAGTGAAGACCTTTGAGGACCTTTTCCATGAGCCTCTGAAAGGTGGCGGGGGCTGACGTCAACCTGAAGGGCAACACCTTCCATTTCCACAGGCCGCTTCTTGTGGTGAAGGCCGACTTGTCACTGGCGTCTTGGTCCAGGGGTACTTGCCAGTACCCACTAGTGAGATCCAACGTAGTGAAGTACTTACTCCCGGCCAGGGCGTCCAGCGATTCATCGATTCTGGGGATGGGGTAGGCGTCCTGTTTAGTTATGTCATTCAGCCTCCGGTAATCCACACAGAACCTCCACGTGTCGTCCTTCTTCCTCACCAGTACCACAGGGGAGCTCCAAGCTCCGTCGGCCGGCTCGATTAGATCCTTCTCCAAAAGGTCCTTGATCTGGCGTTCCGCCTCTGCCTCCTTCTCTGGTCCGAGGCGGTGTGGTGGGCACCGGATGGGTCGAGCCCCTTCTACCGTGGGGATCGAATGTTCTGCTAGCGTTGTCCGGCCCAGGTCTCCGCTGTGGCTACTAAATACCATCTGGTATTTGATCAGCAGCTCCTTTACTTGCTGCTCCTGCCATGGGCCCTGGCACCCTCTCTTTGCTTGCTGGAAGAGGTCGTGTAGATGGGGGGGGCAACTCTCTTCCTCCCGTCTTGCTCTTCTGTTGTCTGTCTGGTTCTGTCAGCTCCTGGACGCCACCCTCTTCCACTCCCGTAAAGGTACCAATAACCTCTCCTGCGGGTAGTCTTAGGGTGTCCTGCGTCGGGTTCAGACATCTAACCAGCACGTGTCCTTGAGCGTCTGGCCTGTTGACGCTGGTGGCGATGGGTATCCCACCCTGTATGCTTTCAATTACTCCCTGGGGAAACGTATCCCTGGAGCTCAGGTGACATGGAATAGTCACCTCTGTCTGTGGTGGAAGCTGGGTGTCTTGTCGGACTTGTACCTTGGACACGAGATTTCTCCCGTGGCGGTCGGTACATGCCAGCTCCTTTCCTTGTATCACCAGCACTGGACGGTCGAATCCCATCTGGCATCCTTGGCTTGTCAGGAAGGGCATTCCCAGGATAACGTCTTCGTTGACCTGACTAACTACAAAAGTCTCCTAAAACTTGACGTGCCGTATCCTTCCCTTCAGTGCGAGCAAGCCGTAGAACGGGAGTCTAGTACCATCGGCCATGATCCCATGGGAATCATAGTGCTGCAAGTTGCGTTGTACGTGGCTCGGTAACCGATCAAAGACTCGCTTAGCCAACAGGTTAGTGTTGCAGCCCGTGTCTATGAGGTGTGTTACCGCCTCTCCTTCTACCCTTCCAGGTAGGTAGTAACTCGAGCGATATGGTCGCTCGATCTGGTTGCTCTGGAGTGTCACAGGTTTTGGAATGAACTCTTCCTTCTCCAGTGGGGGCGTTTGGGTCTGCCTGTCCTTCTTCCTGGGCCTTGGTTCCTGCTGCTCTAGAGTCCCGTCGCCGTCCGTTTCTTCCGCCACTGAGCTGTCGAGTGCCGACAGGCTGGCAAAACGGTTGTGTAGGGCGATAGGGGGACTAGTCAGGAGGTCCAGGGGAGGAGTTGCTCGACGCACTGTTGCCGGTCCACTGGAGGGCGCCTGTGCCCTTTCCTTCTGAGGTGTCGTTGCCCGTGTGCAGCCAGCGGGTCTCCCTACTGCTGCGGGCGGTAGTCGTTTCCCTGGCGGCTAGGCCAAGGGACGGTCCTACACGCCTTCCAGGTATGGCCTGTCTGTTGGCATCCCCAACATCTCTTTGGTGGCTCAGGCTTCTTCTCCGTCTTTAGGCTGGCAATCTCTTTGCTCAACCCTTCTACGGTCTTAAGCAGCTGTGCCAAGGGGTCCTGTACCTCTTGGTGTTGAGCCATCTCTCTTTGCGGGGTCATCTCCTCTTCCATGGGGTCGGCCTCCACTGTCCTGATGTGAGGTCCTCCTAATGGTTGGTGAGGCACCTGCAGGAACTCATTTCCTGCCAGGATTGCTTCCTCCAGATTCTGAGGGCGTACTGCCAACAAGTGACGTTGTAGGTACGTGTGCCCTAGAGTGCTGTGGAAAGTCTGCATCACCAGCTCATCCCTATTCTGTCGCGGCAGAGTGCTGTGGGCTGCCGTAATGAGGTGCTCAACCATGAGGGCATGGTCTCTGAGGCTGTCTCTGGGGTTTCGTCGGTAGCTTAGCAACTTTGCTTGAGCTTCCGAACGAGTCATGCCAAAGGTCGCCCGTAGTGTCCGTGCCACTTCCTCAGTGGTCTCACCTCGACCGCACCGTTCGGCCTTGCCTGTCAAGGCTTGGCGTAGGTGGATGACCGCTTCTTCCGCCTGCCAATGGTTTGCTCTGGTCACCTCCTAAAACCGTTGCAAGAAGTAGTCCACATCCCCTGTACCATCGTACTGTGGTACTCTGAACTTATCTCTGGCTGTGGCTACTGTCATGCGGTCTAGGATATCGGTGAGCGTCCCCATCATCTGCAGGCTGGAAGGATCCCTGTCGATACTCAGTGCTCTTCTTCTGGTCGCCATCCTTCCTCTGGGAGGTGCTGCTTGTGGGTGTCTGTCAATCCCACTGCTGCCACCAATGTGCAGGATTTCACTGTGGGGGTGTGAGTGGTAGCTCGGCCTACCTGCACAACCTCCCGAACTGTGATGGCAATTGTGTCTAATGCTCTAGCAATACAATCCTCCCACAGGTCGACTTAGTATCCTGAGGAATGGTGGTTGACCATCCTAGTTACTAGCGAGCTGCCGATTGCGTTAGCTGTTATCAGTGTGTAAAGCAAGGGTCGAACTTTGAAGGGCGAACTAGTCAAGCTAGGTTCGGCCAGCAGAGGTTCGGCTAATCTATTTCAGTGCAGTGCAGAGGTCGAACATTGAAGGCGAATTTAGGCAAGGCTAAGTTCGGCCAGCAGAGGTTCAGACTGATCTGCTTGTATATTACTACTCGAGTAATGGTGCGCAGTGAAGTTATTGTTAGAAACAAAGAAACTTCTGAGAGTGTGCAAGCTGACTCTGATTTATTGATACCAAACATCCATATTTATGTACACGGTTACATAATAAAAGTGATAGACAAGTGCTTAGACAAAAGAGGCCACACCTGGCACAAATGATTGGCCAGCGTGAGTAGTAATATATGAGCAGATCTCCCTACCAAGTGTTTTTTTGTGGATTTGATCTTGGAGTTGAGACAATGGGTTACGGCGTTGGATGAATTCGCCGAGTTTATATTGTATTTTACTTGAGGGGTATTTGAGTGGCATTTGAATGGCATTTAAGTGGCATTTGAGTTTTGATTATTTTTTTACTTGATTTGAACTCATATGGCAACTAGATTTTGAATGTATGGCATTTAAGTTTTGATAATTTTTTCACATAACTCGAACTCATATGGCATCTTGAGAGAAAGGAGAGAGGAAAAGAGGAGAGAGAGGAGAGAGGAGATACATCTACATTGAATAAATACATTGATTAAAAATGAAACAATATGTGAATATATACATTTATTGTATAATAAGTAGGGATACATAAAGAGAACATATTAAATATTGTAAGCTTGAAATAGTTCCAATATCATTTCAAATGAAAAAATGGATGATGAGAGATTTTCATCCGTTTGTATGTATCTACATATATCTGATTGAAAATGATATAATAATTCAGTAGTCCATTGTATTGAAATCAATTTTTGAGTGAGCTCTTTATTCCACACTTTTCTTTGAATTTTCTTTAAGTAATCATTAATACTGACAGTTTTTGACATTTTTACAACTGTTTGAAAATTGTTTTTAGTCATAAGCTTAAATATTTCTACTGAATTGTCAACGTATTTATGTGTAGTGTATGGTCGGTATTGTATCGGTGAAAGTTCTCCATGTAAAGAAGCTACAGTTAGCAAATGCTGTGTCATACATAATAATATAGCTTGTAATGTCAAGCGATATCCAATCTTTTCCTGTACTTCAACATTTTCTTTAATATAGCTATGATATATCTTTGGAAGGTAGTCTTTGATTGTGTATCTTTTTGAACTCATAATGAACTAAAATAAAATGTTAAGTATTAGTATATGATGATTAAACAGTGTTGTAAAATAATTACATTTTAACTTTTATTAAGTAATTTTTCTATTAATTCTTACCTTATCACCAAGAAATCAGCTGTAGTAGTTGATGAAATCAGTTGTAGCAGTTGATGAATCAGTTGTAGTAGTTGATGAAATCAGCTGTAGCAGTCGATGTTTTATTGCTGGAGAGAATGATTTCTATGCAGAGAGAGCTGTTCTTATATAGTATAAGCCACTCCTACTCATTTAGCTTATAGCCATTAAAAACACTCACGCGAAAACTCTATCAGAATAGTGTTATTCGCGTGAAATATCCCTGTTTTATTCGCGTGAAAATAAAAAATTTCATTCCCGCGAAAGCAACGGTTTCCATTCGCGTGAAAATAAAGTATATATTCCCGCGAAAGCATTGGTTTGTATTCGCGTGAAAATAAAATTTTTATTCCCGCGAAAGCAATGGTTTCCATTCGCGTGAAAATAAAATTATTTATTCCCGCGAAAACATTGGTTTGTATTCGCGTGAAAATAAAATGTTTATTCCCGCGAAAGCATTGGTTTGTATTCGCGTGAAAATAAATTATTTATTCCCGCGAAAACATTGGTTTGTATTCGCGTGAAAATGAAATGTTTATTCCCGCGAAAGCATTGGTTTGTATTCGCGTGAAAATAAATTATTTATTCCCGCGAAAACATTGGTTTATACTCGCGTGAAAATAAAATGTTTGTTCCCGCGAAAGCAACGGTTTCCATTCGTGTGAAAATAATTTATTTATTCCCGCGAAAACATTGGTTTGTATTCGCGTGAAAATAAAATGTTTATTCCCGCGAAAGCAACGGTTTCCATTCGCGTGAAAATAAATTATTTATTCCCGCGAAAACATTGGTTTCTATTCGTGTGAAAATAAAATGTTTATTCCCGCGAAAGCAACGGTTTCCATTCGCGTGAAAATAAATTATTTATTCCCGCGAAAACATTGGTTTCTATTCGCGTGAAAATAAAATGTTTATTCCCGCGAAAGCAACGGTTTCCATTTGCGTGAAAATAAATTATTTATTCCCGCGAAAACATTGGTTTGTATTCGCGTGAAAATAAAACATTTATTCCCGCGAAAGCAACGGTTTGTATTCGCGTGAAAATAAAGTATTCATTCCCGCGAAAGCAACAGTTTCCATTCGTGTGAAAATTAAATGTTTATTCCCGCGAAAGCATTGGTTTGTATTCGCGTGAAAATAAAATATTTATTCCCGCGAAAGCAACGGTTTGTATTCGCGTGAAAATAAAGTATTCATTCCCGCGAAAGCAACAGTTTCCATTCGCGTGAAAATTAAATGTTTATTCCCGCGAAAGCATTGGTTTGTATTCGCGTGAAAATAAAATATTTATTCCCGCGAAAGCATTGGGTTGTATTCGCGTGAAAAAATGTTGATTCATAGGATTTAATCAGTGCAACTTTACCTATTTAAGAGCCACTGTTTTCACACAGAAAGCATCCAGTTCTACAACGACTAGCGGAGAAGCAACATCTACTAAATCTTTCATTGCAACAACTAGGAGCTCATCTTCTTTATAAAGGTAAGAGTAAAAATATTTATTTTTGTTAGCTAACGCTACTAGCTGAAGGTTTATGACCTTTATGATCTTTTAAAATTAATTACGAAAAATTAAACAAAATGTTTTGTTTTTTTAGAATGAATACTCAAGACGAAGGAAGTCAACCGATGAATGAAGAAGCAGGATCCCAGCAAACCCTTTCCCCATCACCTTCTCCTATCTTTGATATGGCAGAAAGTCAATTGGTGGTTGATGAACCAGAATCCCAACAAGATTTTACTTCATTCACATCTCCTACTAACAAGCTGTCTTCAAAAAGAACATCGATGAGGAAACGATCTTTTATTGATTTGACAAAAGATGAGAATGAAACTGGCTCGAAGTGCAAAAAACTAGTTTTGACGGATGTTGGAGATGAAACGCTTTTTCGTCACACCAGAATACCCTTTCAAGATGCTGGAAGTAATGAACTAACCACTCTCACCTACAAGAGCGCTGGGTTAATAAACTCTCTCTCTCCAGATAGTCTAGAAAAACTTGAAGAATCCATGGAAATCCGAGAACTACCAGTACCAACAGTTATGGAGGTGTTGTCTGTTGAATTTCGTGATGAATCAAAGTGCACCATGATTTACAACTACCGAAAGGATAAGAAGATAACTCGGGTGAAGAGTGATGTTTCAACCGAAATAGGACTGCTTGTTAATAAAGCTAAGCAAACACGTCCAATTGTTTTAATTTATATGGGAGAAGGAAAGACAGGAGATGCGATTTTTCGTACTGCTGAATCTCATGGATGTAATCGAAAGATCAACGATCCATTCAACTCATTGTATGGCAAGAGTTTGAGACAAATACAGGCTTATTTCAGTGTTGCTCACCTACACGATTTTCCGACAGGAAGTGTTATAGCTTATGAGAATCCTGGAATGCTAAGAAAATGTGATACTCGTTGGAACAAGACTGCTGATGTTATAGTGGCTAATTACAGATGTATGGTGAAAGGAGAGCTATTGATTGGAGATCTTAGCATCCCTGCTCAAATAGCTTCATCTGTGGTGGCGGAAAAAAGTGGTGTAATCGTATTCAGAGGACTGAAACAAAATACGAACAACATGATTTCCTACGACATCATTCTACTCTCAGCTCTTCAAGCTTTCATTCAAGTCTCAGAACTGTTTGATACTTCGCTGCAGCACACCTGTCTCTCCTACTTTGATGAAAATGAAAAAGAGAATTGTCCAGAACAGCATATCAGAGTCTTAATCGATAACACAAAGGATGTGACTCGTCTTCTATGATGGTAAGTTTCATATCTATTTAAAGAAAGATCTGAAGTATTTTTGTAAAATTAATTCATATAACTATGTATGATAGAGTCATTAGTTACTATGTCTTTTAGATATAACTAAAGAGCGCTCCTGAGGAAGAAAATGAGAAGATCTTATTTACTTCTTGCTTGAAACATTACAAAATAATAGTTTTTATAGGTTCTGTAGTGTTTAGCACAAATAATGAGATAAGTTGTATTTTATTCATTATATTTGTTATATCAAATAAAAATCAATTATAATAATTTATTTTAACAATTTACTTAGTAAATTAGTTCCTTGTATATGTACACCATCTATTCCTTCTACTGTATTATCTTCTATGAACTCGAAGTTAGGATAGGTCTGTATGATAAATCTCCGTATTGAGTGATCTCTCATCTCACTATCTCCTATGTCTCGTAAACTTCTAACAATTTCATCCATACTCCATCCTCTACTTCTCAGTAAACAAAAGTATACACAATAGTCGCCACATACAGTTGACAAAAAATTTTGTAGTTGTGTTTCATTACTTCGTATTGTTTCATATCCTCCATGAATACTTAGTATTTCATTTACATCCGGATAAAAGGAAACAGAACGTCCAAACGAGTCAAAAAAATCCACCTCTGAATCATTAGCGTACACAGCCAACCAATGCTCTCCGGGTTGATGAGAATAATGGGTGTTGAATACGAAACATCCTGTTGGAAAATTGCAAATTTGCTTCCAAAACTGTTCTCTAGCTCCAACATGAATCCCTACGCTTTGACATAAAACGTCTGAAGATAAGATCGAACGAATTTGTATGGTATTCATCTGTAACTTTCTGTTTAAAGCACTGCGTCACCTCCGATAGTTAATTGAAGAATGCTATCCATCTCCAACACACCGTCTTTTACAAAGTATGCTACCAGGGATAATCCATCCGTCGTGTTAGCGCTAAAACGAATTTCCACACTTGTTGTGACATTTTTCATAGAGTGAAAACCTTCTTTAAGAAAATCACCAGTCAAATCGAATCCATAAAGTGTAGTACCATCAAGGTATTGTTCTTTCGTAATACCGAGACTATCGCCTTCGAGCAAAGTTCCGGTAGCGTGTAGAAACTGATGATATTCTCTTCCAAAAATTCCTCTAGCATAATTTGGTTCAAATCTCCTTCCAATTGGACAATCACCAACTCTCAATACAATACTATCAACACTAGCATGCTGCATTCTATATGGATTCAAGGCGAAACGTCCGTTCATTGCGTTGTGATTAACTAAACCTAAATAAATTTGTTTAGGTTTTTGTTTGTTTTCTTCCAAAGTGATGTCGATCTGCGCAACACCAGCACGAATTCCATATAGTTTTATCCGTTTTCGATCAACAGGATAAATGTAGTTGTGACCTTCCAATGCCAAACTGAGTTGGGAGTTTTGTATTGTAGGATTCACCTTAACTTTACAAAGATGAAGTTCAAATTTATCAATTCTAATCTTCGCCCCTCCTGCAGGCGACTCATTCGCAGCAAACAAAGCTAGTTTGGCAGAGGCACGCTCAAACTCCAGCTGCATAGTAGGACCTGGTATTATTAGTTTTTTCTGCTGAAATAATGCGAGATGAGGTTTTCCAGTTAATTCCATTGTCTTTCCACCTATGATTAGAGCTTTCCTCTTTTTCTTATCAGCGGTTTTGTGATCAGTACCGTCTTTGCTAGTTGAATCATCATACAACCATCCTTCCATCTTACCTTGATATTTCTTTCTTTCTGCACTGTTTTCGAGTAGTTGTGAAAAGTAGGAGCGTAAACCGTAGTTGTTAGCGTATTCAACGGTGGTTCCTTCTATCGACATTTTCAACTCACTGAATAATGCATGCATTGAATCCCCCATCCACACAACTGCATCATCATCATTACCTGAAATATTGGTTCCATCATCTTGAACAACCGTGGCTTCAACTTGCAGAAACGAGTTGTAAAGATCTGTGTAATGTTCAGTGCTCCCTGACAAGGTTAACTCAATACTACCATAAGGATCTAACCTATCAGGTCTGATGACAACATATTCCGATCTTTCTACCGATATGTTTGTTGGTTCCGTAGCAAATACATCCAACGTTGGATTTATGTTGTAGGAAGAACCTTCCAACTTATTACCTGTTGTTCCATTTAGGCTAGCCATCTTTTGCGAGTGATGAATGCTTGAAGCGTTACCGCTTAATGAATATAGATATCGAGCTCAGCTGTCTTTATACCGGATTCTACTGCTATTAAAATATACCACGATTACCAACACCTCTCCTCTTCTTTCCACCTCTTGTTTTTCTCCTTTTCATTCTATCTGGACGGACTGCATTGAGCACATCTCCCCCCAGATCATTCAACTCTGCCAATCCCCTCTTCTTTGCTGACGCTGCAAAACTTTGACCATCGATGACATCACGCGCTACATTTCCACCTACAGACAATGCTCTTTTCCCCAAACTAATTGCTCCTCTTTTCAGCATTGGTGCTGCAGATTTAAGTAAACTTGAAAAAATACTACCAAGTCCATTTCCTCTCATATTAGGCATCACTCGTCGTCCACTATACACTCCAATTCCATTTCCAGCTTGCATCTTGTAGTACTCATCAAAAAAATCTTTTGAATCCTCAGGGGTGTATCGTACCAAACTCATTATAATTCTTTCTCTCTATAGTGAACCGTCAACACAACCTTTCCACCATCAAATGGTATTCGTTGACCGTCGTCACTCGTTATAAGTACTTTAATCATATCACTATTTAGTGATGAAGCGTCAACATAGTGAGGATTTTTAAATTCTTGATACACAACACTATTCTTCTTTCCTTGAACTGGAACTACTCTCAATAAAGGTACATTCGTATCTCCTACCATTCTATTATCAACAATGTTGGAATAAACATACAGGGATGTTAAACCGGAATTTATATCAGGGGGTGTGATATTATTGTATCTACCACGAGGGTATGTAGTTTTTGATTCAAATCCAAAAATATATGCTATATCTTTGGAAAAGCTTATGGCAGTATCAGGATCACTGTTAGTTAGTAAAGCGGTGTTGGTGATCTTGTTGTAGGAGATGGCGAATTTCTTGTCTAAATCCATTTCATTCATTCTCTTTCGTATAATCTCCTCCAACTCCTCTATACTATCATATCTTCCATTACCGATTAGGATGAAGGACTTTTCGCTTTTACCGGAGACATTAGTCTTTTCTAGATATATTTTCCCTTCGGTAACATTTTTCCAATTATTAGAATAAGTCATATCTAGCAGAGCTACCTCCCATTTACCGCCATTGATAACCAAATATTTATACAGTCTCACTGTAAATTCGGAATTGTTATTATCAGGAAACTCTTCACCACTAGAGTTTGAGGGTAAAGTTATCAGCATCGACATTTTCCCAACGTATGATGATTATATCAAGCGTTCTTTCCTTATAAACTATTCATCTACCCACTCGTTGAACTTTTCTCCGTATCCTAACCACTTAACCAGAATCTGTCTTTTACCTCTTTTCATTCTTCTTCCCAATATCTTTTCAATTCTGAAAATCGTGGGTTTTTTTACTTTTTGCAACTCTTTTTCGTAAAAGGTGCCATCAATCATCTCCTCAGCTAAATCTTTTACCCTATATACAACAGGTTTTTCATCAATAAGTACATCAGTGATTATAAAAATCTCAATCGTCCAATTCGGAGTGTATCCTCTTTCAAACGCTCCTCTTGCCTTACTTATTCTCACATAATCCCCAACCTTTAGTTTTGCTTCTTGAGTTAAACTATGTTCACCTCCTTCATACACACGATTCCATACAAGTTCTTGATTTTGAAAATTCACATCATTTGGTCTCATACCTATAGCACCATGAATTGTGTTGTTGTATGCATTAACCATTTCTGGTAAAGCATCAATGTATCTATCGTCATCTTTATATGTCAAATATCTATATATCTTCTCTTTTAAAGTTCTGTTAAAACGCTCCACCATTGATGCCTTTATCGTTTCATTTTCGGTTGTAAAGCGCTTGATCTTTTTTCCGCCAGCAGAGTCTTGACATTGACGTTGTCAAACTCTTTACCTTTCTCAGATTGTAAAGCTTTATAGTTTTCCCCTCCTAGTATTCTTCTCAATCCTCTTGCTACTACCGGTCCTGATTTGTTGATGAGCGGCACAGCCCAACCTTTTCTAGATAAAGAATCAATAGCAGTCAGTAAAAATGCTGTATTATTATTTTCATCTCTTCGAGATCGAACCTCCATCAAATCTACCTGTAGCTGCTCCCCTATTCCAGCTACAATTGTAGGACGACGCTTAAACTTGGTTACAACTTTTTTATGTAACGTGTAGGCATCCTCACCACTCAACCATTCACGGATTCTTTTTTCTCCCTCTCGTTTTCTACGAGCTTTCAGTAAAGCTCTAGCTCCTCGTAGAGATGTATGTAATGCAGGATTGTAATACAACTCTTTTAGCGTGTCGATGTCCATGAATTAGTACCGGGAACGACCAACTTTTTCTTCTGAGTACGTGTTCGATGCGGGGATTTTCTGACAGTTGTGATTCCTTCATCAGTTAGCAGGCTTTTAAATCTACTGTAATTGGTATTTCCCGATTGTATTTTACCTCCTTTGGTTAGAACGTCTCGTAGTAAAGTTTTGGAAGTCCTAGGATTCAACCAATGTTCTCCAATTTTCAGTCTGTCCTTCTCCGAGTCGAATCTACCAATTTTACTCAGATTATTCAACATTCTGACAGCGATCGTTTGATCACTCTTTTTTTTTGTTAAATCAGCTGCTTTTTTTTCAAAATCTTTTAAATTTTCGCTTTCACTATCGTGCTCATCTTCTCCATCAGTAAGAAATGTACTTCCTAGTAAGGTTGTGTCTTCAGTATCAAACAACCTTCCTTTTATTAATTCCGTCCCAATATCATCATCATCATCAACCACTTTCACTGATTCTAACTCATTGTCTTTATCAACATTTGGTGAAAAGACATTAGGTTTATTATCAATAACTGTGCTATTGGCCAAAGGAAAAGTAGACTCTGTCTTTTTTTTCTTAATGAGATTCCAACTATCCTTTTGTGTCTGGTTTTGGTTATTTTTAATCTTTTTGACATCAGACAAATACCTACGTAGGTTTTCAACATTTTCATCTAACTTTTCGTATGAGGATAAGTCAGAATCATAAGCCGTTTCCAGTAGATCATTTCGCTTTCACTTCATATTTCTCACTGTTATAGCTTCCATAGGATTATAATACAATGGAGGTCTGGCTTTCTCTTCCTTTACCACTGTTTTATCATCCTTTCTTTCTGTTAATCTATAGTATTCATCTTCAGTGAGTATAAAATTACGTCTGGAGAATGTTAAAGGCTGTCGATTCATCTTTTTATTGATGATAAAACAGATACAATAGGTGTTATAATAGCATCCAAAAGATTCCCTCTACCACTCTGAATCAAAATTTTACGCTTATCATCAACTCTCCCTCTACCACTAAGTTTATGTAGCTCCTTCTTGTAACGCTGCAACTCAATAAACTGCTCAGAATCAAGAGGAACATTACCTAATATAATATTTTTAACACTTTCTATCAATGATTGAAACAAATCTGAGTTAGCCTTTTCGACTATAGCGATTTTTCCTTTCTTACTCAGATCATCCAGAGCTAAAATCGCCATTCTATTTCGCATCATTCGTGTTGAGAGTTTCATCTTTATCTTCTCCCTCCGCCTAGCACACTTTTAAGTAACCCAGGAACTATATTGCTGATGATAGGTCCTAGTAGAGCGCCTAAAAATCCTCCTTTTTGCAATACAGCTTTCTTATCATCTAACGTTGATTTTCTTACTAAAGCGCTAATATCCTTCACGTTTCGCTGCAACTCATTATACTGAGATGATGTCAATGGTATCGTTCCATTTATAATAGCTTTAGCACATTCCATTAGAGTCATAATAAACTCCTTTTTGGCTTTGGCTATAACAGACTTTTGAATAGCAAAGGTTGTATTGTTGAGCGATAACAACACAGCTGCATTTTTTGTTAATTTTTTCTCCAAAGCTTTAGACATTATAATGCTTTCGTGTTGCGTCGTTGAATAACAAAATATGATTGAGGTGAAGTGAATAGTAATTGTATTTATATCCTTTTACTTGGGTACATATAATATCATAGGGAGAACTGATGTAAAATTTCCCAATAGTCTATGTTGATCATTCGTTTGTTGAGTCGTATCTATTCGTAAATAAGAGTATGGTTTCTTTGTCGCGTCTTCAAAAGCCTCTTGTACATATTTTATTTTTGATGGAAAACATTGTCGAGCCAAATAGGAAATAGAAGAAGCATCTCTAGGGTTTTTAAAAAGAAAAAAATAATGACTATTCAAGGAAATTGTACGATTTCCTTTTAAAAACAGATTCTGAACAATAAAAAACACACTTATGTTCAAATGATGACTATGTTTTGTATACAAAGCATTAGCATCGGCTTTACCAGAAACTTCATCCATGAGATCATCAATTATCAGCCATCGATTTTTACCATCTCTGGGAAAACTCACTGTTATATCTATCATGCCTTCATGAAAAATCACTCCTGATACATCATCAAAGGCTTTTTGGTAGGCTCCATAACAGTAGTGAATCTCTGTTGGTGGAGGGTGTGCTATAGTCTGACTAGCTTCAATCATTCGAAAAATCGCTTGCGTCTTTCCCGATCCAGTTGGTTCTGCAATCATTGCTGTAAAAGGAGATCGCATCCTCGGGTCATAATCTTCAGGTTTCCCATTCATCATAAAAAGATGTTCATCAATCAACAGTAGTTTCATTTATGGTTCCAACAGGAGAGTTTCTCGCTTTTTGTATTTTTTCCATAGCTTCTTCATACATACTAAACTCAGTAACACCTCCAAAAGTGGAAAGCCCTACGACAAATACCAAAATTATCATAATTATCAACGCTTTACGCTTCATACTCGGTAAAACATCTATCATATCACGTTCAGTACCATCAATAGTATCAACTTCATTCATCGGTCTCATCTCAACATCATCCTCTGTCGACATCTTAACTTCCAATAACCATACAATCTTATCACGTTTTCATTTATATACAATGTTAAAACTATCAAAAAAATCAAATGCCATACATGCAAAATCTATATGCCATATAAGTTCAAAATAAGTAAAAAAATAATCAAAAACTCAAATGCCACTTAAATGCCACTCAAATGCCACTCAAGTACCCCTCAAATGAAATACAATATAAACTCGGCGAATTCATCCAACGTCGTAACCCATTGCATAACCTCCAAGGTCTAATCCACAAAAAAACACTTGGTAGGGAGATCTGCTCATATATTACTACTAGCGTGTGCGAATAAAATATAAGAGGTGGTCCTTGACTGATTGCATGGCTAAACTCACATGGCACACATATAATATTACATGTTAACTGATAATAATAAAAATGTACATAGAGCTATCGGCTCTAAAGTGTATACAATAGAAATAAGGATGTAGCTAATGAGTGTCACATAGAATTGTCCGATCGATAGAATGTAGACTAAGTGAGTGTTTACATAGAACGGTTCCGATAGAACTTACTAATAGAATTTTCAAGATGGCGCCGATCCTCCACAATATGTATGTATGTATGTATGAATGCATTGATTGTCATTACAAGTTGTAGTGCTTTGTATTACTTAGTATTTACTGACTCTAGCTATATTATATAGGAAGATTTTCCCTACTTATTATGTAATAAATGTATATAATCATATAATGATTCATTTTTGATCAATATATTTATTCAATGTAGATATATCTCTTCTCTCCTCTCTCTATGTAGATATAATTATACCCATAAATATGTACATAATTAACCATATATACATGAATGTATAGAAAACTAAAAAATCTCTCTCCTCTCTCTCTCCCTCTCCCTCTCTCCTCTCTCTCCCTCTCTCCTCTCTCTCTTTCTTTCTCTCAAGATACCATATGTATGCATGTATGCATTGATTGTCATTACAAGTTGTAGTGCTTTGTATTACTTAGTAATTACTGACTCTAGCTATATTATATAGGAAGATTTTCCCTACTTATTATGTAATCAATGTATATAATCATATAATGTTCCATTTTTGATCAATATATTTATTCAATGTAGATAAAACTCTTCTCTCCTTTCTCTCTCCTCTCTGTCTTCTCTCTCCTCTCTCTCAAGATGCCATATGAGTTCAAATTATGTGAAAAAATTATCAAAACTTAAATGCCATACATTCAAAATCTAGCTGCCATATGAGTTCAAATCAAGTAAAAAAATAATCAAAACTCAAATGCCACCTAAATGCCACTCAAATGCCTCTCAAATGAAATACAATATAAACTCGGCGAATCCATCCAACGTTGTAACTCATTGCATAACCCCCAAGATCAAATCCACAAAAAAACACTTGGTAGGGAGATCTGCTCATATATTACTACTATTACCCTCAGGACAGCTTAGAGAATAAAGCCATTATAACAGACACTACACGGTACTGTTGGTTTGAGCCATGGGCTCTTGCCTTACCGGGTAATTCGGTTGCCCTACACAGTTGTCACTGTCGGTCAGCACAGTGTCCCCTCTGGAGAGAGGTAGAATACTCGAGATTAGTGGATGTCCGTGGTAACAGACCGGAATCCATTACAATATCAGAGTCTTGTATTATTGTATGCCTAACAACCTGTAACTTTGCAACAAAATGGTGCTGGGAGGAGATCTATCGGTGCTGACCTCCTGAGAAATCCTTAATACTTCTTAATTATCTCTCTTAAGTTGAGGTAAATTTAAAATTTTAAGAATAACAAAAAGTGGTAGACACTAGTTTGATGAACTCAAAATTTTACTTTTTTCAATTTAAAAATGAACATACTAACACAAAGCCTACAAAGGAAATCCTCAGGATTTCATACAAATTTTAAGATCAATAGATGCCATCCCAACACCAAAAAGAACTATTTCTGGTTGTTCAGATTATGCAGTAAGAAGACGGGCACTATTACCATTGTGTTACACTGTGTGGCATTTAGTTTATTGTTTTATCAAGCCTTGTACATGGCTAATGCTCACAAATTTACAAGTGCAACTAGTACACTAGGTGAGTGGAAAAGAACAAATAAACACATTTATACTAGCATATAAATATTATATTATTGCTGATAGCCAAAACCTAAAATACAAAATAAGCCAAAAATCAGAAAGCAATACAGTAGTAGTAGATACTAGTAAGAGAGGTTTTTAGCTTCAATCATACTGAATTGATCAATTATGTGAGACTTCAAAGTCAAAAATGTAGCAGAACATATCAAATGTCACACAATAGGAAACAACCATCCATATGTCCACGTATATACTATGTATGAGTATTACATTACGTGATATGTAATATATCCAGCTGTGGATGGTGATAGACAGTCTCTGGCCATTATGTACTGTTTATACTAATCACTTCCATGTTGTTAGATAATTCCCTTCAACGGTATGCTTGTAAATCTGCAAATAAATATCTATACTTGACACTTTATGACAAACAATGCACAACAACATCATATATACAAATATATCATCAAAAATATAAACATCAAATATATAAACAAAAAGGACCTGTTGGTTTGTGTTACCAAAGCATGTATAACTATTCCCATAATGCTTTGTCAGATGATAACTGCTGTACTAAACAGTTATTGCACTGCTTTGTTAGGTCAGGAATTCTTTTTGTTATGTGTCCATTAACTAGAAACAATCGTCAATTTATAACGTTCAAACCAAAACATAGTTGCTTTCCTCCATGATAAAATATTGTTCAAGGGTTTTTACTGAAGCAAACCTGTTGGTATTATGAGTTTCATTTTGTTGACAATTTTGGGATTTTTAAAAATAGTATAATGATGAATCCTACACTCAAATAATGTTGTGGGTACTCAGGCTAGTTTGAGTTTATTAAGGTGCACCTTTTCTACTCTGTTTCTGACAAACGTCGTTTGATTCATGGAGTATGGACATTTCGTTAACATACAAGCATTTCAAAATAAACTATTTAATATGATTATTTTTTCAAGACGGCGATTTCCATTCGGTGTCCATTAAATTAGCATTATTTTTTTGCAAGTTGTTTCTGTAATCTACTAGATACTAGTAATATTCTTATCTACTAGATATCTGAAATATTGCTATGGCAGACTATTAAAATAGAACTGTTTGTTTGTGAAGGAGAAAAAAAGAAAATTGATTGTTGTATGAAAACTAATAAGGCAGAGGAAGAGATGGGAGAACGCATTTTAAGAAGTAGGTGACCATAGGAGAAGGCAGCCATTGAGAGAAGATACCTCGGAATGTGATGGCCATGAAGAGAGGCTATGATAAAGAGAGGTTACGACAGAGAGAGGGAGGGAGCGAGCGAGGGAGCGAGCGAGGGAGCGAGGGAGGGAGCGAGGGAGCGAGGGAGCGAGGGAGGGAGGGAGAGAGCGAGGGAGCGAGCGAGGGAGCGAGGGAGGGAGCGAGGGAGCGAGGGAGGGAGGGAGGGAGGGAGCGAGCGAGGGAGCGAGGGAGGGAGGGAGGGAGCGAGCGAGGGAGCGAGGGAGCGAGCGAGGGAGCAAGGGAGGCAATTTACCTCATGAAGTCGGCAGTTCACTTTAAAACATCCAGCTTCTCTTCCAATGGCCCAGTTTCACTTTGATATTCCTCCTCTCTCTCCGCACCAACATGTAGTACTGAAGAGACAAATATAACTTTGTATTACACAGAGTTATACATGTATAGTGTTATTTATTGTTTGACTAACAGCTGCTTACAATAGCCTGTCGTTTATGATCTAGTGCTATGAATAGCAAAGAGAAGCTATTCGTATACTTCATTCCAAAATAGTTGGAAGATATGCTTGTGCTAGTCAATTGGGAGTTGTCCGTCCCATGTTAGAGTGAACAACTTCATATTGCATTTGCTCAGAAGCATACCCAATACATTTAAAGCAGTTTACTTATATGGTTCACCATCTACCAATTAAATAAGAAGTTGCCATACTTTGAGAGTCAGCTAGTTCATTGAGTGATTGAGAGTTAGTAACTGAAGAGTCAACATCCAGTGAAGTACCTGATGCTCCCTGTGCTGATGGTTCACCTGCCGCAGAAATTGATTCTACAAACATTTTGGCTGATATGAATCAAACTTGACACTAAATAAGTTTATTAGCCGGTAGAGTGCTGGAAATTGTTGCTACAAATTAATTTAAAGATTTCTTTAACCAAAAGTTTAAAAGTGATTAGGCAATAAACATACAGGGAAAACTTGAGGCTACAATTTAGCAACTTTTTGATACGCGCAAAAACTAATTGTTAAAAGAGTGCACAGAGACAAAACTATGACATAAGCTATCACTATGGAATGATACCATTTTAAATATTATAGATTTGTATATGATTGGTTCATAGTTTTTATATACCTGTATATGATTTTTCAATTGCTATTATATTCCTGAATATTATCGGTTAATGGCTGTTATATACCTGAACAACTATTTTACACATGGATATAATTGGTTGATGGTTAATAGCTATGATATACATGAATATGATTGGTCAGCAGCTAATACATACCTGGATGTGGTGGATTGATAGCTGGTTTCTCTAGTACAACAACATCCCCCTTATTGTCTACATCCGAACTCCATGATGGACTACTTAAAGTTTTGAGGGCTTTATATGGGACGAGAGCGCTGGGATCTGTCCCCTCTGGAATAAAGGGAGATAACTTCAATGTACCATCACATTTTAAGGATAATGAAGACTTGTGAGTCTTTTCGAGCTAGAAAAATTCTCAAGTAATCGTGGGGCGACAACATTGAGAGTTGTGTCTCTTTGAACTTTCTACATCCAAGTGAAAACAGTTATTCATCCAAGTATATAATATAATTAATTTGAGCAGACTCATTCAAAACTTCCTATTGAAAGCTGCCACAATGACAAGCATGGTCATTATAGCCATTGTAATTATTTTTCTTACTGTTTTTATAATTATTTATAAATATAATTATAATTATTCGTAAGTACAATTGTAGTGTTAATGATTGTTGTTATAATCATTTATGGTTGTTATTACAGTTACTATTATGGCTAATAATTATGATTGGTTTTATAATAACTTATTATTTTAAATGGATACAACATTTAGTTTTTATTGTTACACTGCGTTGTGAAAGCACACAGGTGAATGCGGCATGGCATTCTTCGGCTAGTCATAGTAATAAACAACAATAACATATGAAGGATGGAAGATTTACTTTTTGCAAAAGTGGAAAGATTGCTTGCTGTCGTGTGCAACAACCAATCAACGTGTTTGACGCAGCAAAATATCAAACATGTTTGATATCTTGAGCGGCTATATATTTTTGCCATGCGGATTGCTGTAACAAAACTCGCAAGCGAATATCGTGCTTGTTGCATCCAGGCTGTTTGAGCCTTTACACATCAACGTTACATAGATCTAAGAATGATCAAGACTCAGCCACACTAGGGTGTTTGTGAACAAAACATTACTCACTGTCATTCCTTGTCAAACATTCTTCCTGCCCATGGATGAAATATAACAGGATTGCCAGCTGCGACTGAGTAATATAACTTTTGTCACGATTGGAATGTTACCATATATGGCGGTTTATGAGAGCCGCTTTGATTTGTAATATCATTGGTCACGTTGCATAATTCGTAATATTGTGTACTTGTTATTACAAATGGTCACGATTAGTTTGTGCGCTGCTATAGCAGTCTATGTTAACTTATGTTTTCGTTCCGAAAACTCAATCTATTATGGTTGCCATGAATGACTATTGGCTAAAATTGGATACACCTCATTCAAGTTTCTAGCAATCCTGTTATGTTTCGTCCATGAACCTGCCACACTATCGTGAACAAAAATAACCGATAGCCAATAAATGGCCATTATTTATTTTGTGCGAGCCTGTTGTTGTATTATCAAAAACAGAAGTATCAATGTTTGACTCGCTGTTTAATTTATTGCCCAATCACAGAGCAGTAATTTTTAATGACTGCCATCGGTCGTTGTTGATGATCAACAGCTCTACCGTCGACGAGCCGACAAATCAACTAATCAACGCTCGCTGGCATGAGCGCATTAAACTCGTTTGTCAATTTGTTGACAAAACAGGCCAGTGTGGCCTGGCCTTTAGCCTGTGCAGTCAAGGCTTTATCATTTCATCAGCAATTTTATGTACTTTTTAATTTTCCTTAGTGTCAACATCTCGCATTCAATACTGTGTCAACGATTGTATATAATCGTTGGATGCATGGTGTATATTTAACAATTATCCTCCATCACTGCACTAATGTGATTAAAAACTTCTATAGATGTAATCAGTTATAGTCCTGTGAACTCCTTGGCTTGACAAGATATATCAATAACATAGTAATAGGTTGTTCAAGGCTCGGCCACACTTGCGCGTTTTTGAACGAAACGTTATTCACAGTCAATCCTTGTCAAACATTCAACCTGCCACATTATTGTGAATGAACGTAAATAGCTAGTAACCAATAAGTGGCCAGTAAAAATTATGTGCGAGCCTACTGTTGCATTGATAAAAATAAAAATATTATTGTTTGATTCGCTGTTTATTTTTTGGCCAATCACAGAGCAGGGATTTCAAACGAATGTCATCGTTCAATGTTGACGGTCAACAGCTCCACCTTCAACAAAACACTTTGAACAGTAAACGTTTGTGAACTTACTCATGCAAACTTTCAATTCGTATGCCAATTCGTTGGAAAAACACTCAAGTGTGGCCGGGCCTTTAATCTAGTTAAAACATCATAACTCCTTATTTGTGCATTGGGTCCTATATAAAACTATTTAGCATTTTCTGGTTAGATGTGAATGAGTGCCCTCTATTAGGGGAGGGGATAACCCCAATCACAACCCTAGTAGAAAGACTCTACTAACATGTGTTTTAGAAAATGCGACTGCTCAATATTTTGCGTCTGTCTTCGAAGGAGTTTTGGCTCGAGGAAATGGATGAATAACACCAAATCATCATTGCGTAGAGTAGCGAAAACTTTTTATTGGATTTACTGTAAAGGAAACTCTTCTACATAACCTCAATAAATTTTTGAATGATTTTGCAAAATGATTTGACCATCATTTAAGAAACCATTGCCAGCGGTCGCTCGAGAAACAGAGAAAACGCAAAGTAGAAAACAGCATTGGTCAAAGTTAGTAGACTACCTGTGTCTGTTTGTACTTCATCCATCTTCTCTCTTTCTACCTGCTGGTTTTCTTTTGTCTCTATATGCCTGCGGACTCCCTCCTCTAGCTCTGGTACATCATCTACCGCTGTATAAGTAAGTTGTCTCCACTTTATCTTATATATAGTATATGTATGTAGTACCATATATATAGTATATGTATGTAGTACCATATATATAGTATAAGTATGTAGTACCATATATATAGTATATGTATATAGTACCATATATATAGTATATGTATGTAGTACCGTATATATAGTATATGTATGTAGTACCGTATATATAGTATATGTATGTAGTACCATATATATAGTATATGTATGTAGTACCATATATATAGTATATGTATGTAGTACCATAAATATAGTATATGTATGTAGTACCATATATCTAATATATGTATGTAGTACCATATATATAGTATATGTATGTAGTACCATATATATAGTATATGTATGTAGTACCATATATATAGTATATGTATATAGTACCATATATATAGTATATGTATGTAGTACCGTATATATAAATTATATGTATGTAGTACCGTATATATAGTATATGTATGTAGTACCATATATATAGTATATGTATGTAGTACCATATATATAGTATATGTATGTAGTACCATAAATATAGTATATGTATGTAGTACCATATATCTAATATATGTATGTAGTACCATATATATAGTATATGTATGTAGTACCATATATATAGTATATGTATGTAGTACCATATATATAGTATATGTATGTAGTACCATATATATAGTATATGTATGTAGTACCATATATATAGTATAAGTATGTAGTACCATATATATAGTATATGTATATAGTACCATATATATAGTATATGTATGTAGTACCGTATATATAGTATATGTATGTAGTACCGTATATATAGTATATGTATGTAGTACCATATATATAGTATATGTATGTAGTACCATATATATAGTATATGTATGTAGTACCATATATATAGTATATGTATGTAGTACCATATATATAGTATATGTATGTAGTACCATATATATAGTATATGTATGTAGTACCATATATGTAGTATATGTATGTAGTACCATATATATAGTATATGTATGTAGTACCATATATATAGTATATGTATGTAGTACCATATATATATAGTATATGTATGTAGTACCATATATATAGTATATGTATGTAGTACCATATATATAGTATATGTATGTAGTACCATATATATAGTATATGTATGTAGTACCATATATATATTATATGTATGTAGTACCATATATACAGTATATGTATGTAGTACCATATATATAGTATATGTATGTAGTACCATATATATAGTATATGTATGTAGTACCATATATATAGTATATGTATGTAGTACCATACATATAGTATATGTATATAGTACTATATATATAGTATATGTATGTAGTACCATATATATAGTATATGTATGTGGTACCATATATATAGTATATGTATGTAGTACCATATATATAGTATATGTATGTAGTACCATATATATAGTATATGTATGTAGTACCATACATATAGTATATGTATATAGTACTATATATATAGTATATGTATGTAGTACCATATATATAGTATATGTATGTAGTACCATATATATAGTATATGTATGTAGTACCATATAATAGTATATGTATGTAGTACCATATATATAGTATATGTATGTAGTACCATATATATAGTATATGTATGTAGTACCATATAACATACAATAACACAGCAATATACCCCCATTAATAAAATATATCCATAGTACATACCACCAGATTCAGACAGCGTCAGAGGGCCAGGGTGTGGTAAGGGCTGGTCAGCTGATGTGTAAGGGACCAATGAGGTGTCTAGTTCTACTAGTGACATTTTTGTGTCAGCAGACAACCCTGTAAACACCTTGTGAAATGAAATGTTGAATTAACATCACTCCTGGTCATTGACCTTTCGCCAAAGAGAGAGAAAGGTGAGAAAGAAAGGTGAGAGAGAAAGATGAGACAGAAAGGTCAGAGAGAAAGGTCAGAGAGAAAGGTCAGAGAGAAAGGTGAGAGAGAAAGGTGAGAGAGAGAGGAGAGAGAGAGATAGGAGAGAGAGAGAGAAGGGTGAGAGAGAGAGAAAGGTGATAGAGAAAGGTGAGAGGGAAAGGTGATATAGAAAGGTGAGAGAGAAAGGTGAGAGAGAAAGGTGAGAGAGAAAGGTGATGGAGAAAGGTGAGAAGGAAAGATGATGGAAAAACGTGATAGAGAAAGGTTAGAGGGAAAGGTGAGAGAGAACGGTGAGAGGGAAAGGTGATAGAGAAAGGTGATAGAGAAAGGTGAGAGAGAAAGGTGAGAGGGAAAAGTGATAGAGAAAGGTGAGAGGGCAAGGTGATAGAGAAAGGTGATGGAGAAAGATGAGAGAGTAAGGTGAGAGAGAAAGGTGAGAAAAAAAGGAGAGAGAGAAACGAGAGAGAGAAAGGAGAGAGAAAGAAAGGTGAGAGAGAAAGGTGAGAGGGAAAGATGATAGAGAAAGGTGAGAGAGTGAAAAATGAGTGAAAACAGAAATGAGGTGGAAAAGCGGACAAAATAAGGAGTGCATTGAAGGTAGATAACATGGACAGAGCCAAAGGAGGAGCAAAAGGGAGATAGAGTAATTTAGTGGGAACAGAAAGTGAAGAGACAGGCAGACTTTTACAGTCAACATACACTAATCAGACATGTTAAATAATTTTTTGAGAGTCCCACCAGATTGTGGCATGTTGTTTGAAGGGTGTCCAACATTCCTAAACTTCTTGTCTTCAAAGATTGTACTTTGAGAGATTGCCATATTAAATGAAAGGCTATCACTGCTCCACCCATCCATATAATCAGATGTCAGACGCACTGTAACAAAATAGTCAGTTTATTATGACTTTGGAGACATTCTGAGTGTTGTGTGCTCTGATGTCTCATTCACATTTGGTCAGTAGTTATGCGCCAATCAATTCCAAGAAGTATAAAAAGTAAGCGAGTGTAAAAATAGAGCTTTTGTTTTTGGTTTCCATTGCACCTCGAGGCCAGCCCTCAAGACAGTCTTATAAGCTTGTAGGCTGTGTTAGCAGCACTCTATACCCATACCAGCCATTAAAGTGGCTCTTCTTTTGAAAAGGTTGAGGGAACCTTGCACAAGCATGACTACACAGGTATTATGGAGAATACAATCAAACGAGGGGCCAGTTTATTTTACGTCCATATCCAACCAGATCAAACATGACATAATAAACCAAAGTCCTCACTAACAGGAGACCATGCTGGAAACTGGACCACAGATCCTGGATCAAAACGCAAGCACTTTAACTACTAGGCCATTCTCTAAAAATTATTATCACTGCACAAACAAGATGGAAGCTGTACTTGGAACTGAACTTTGATTCGATAGAGTGCAATGAAAACCTCAGAGTTGGAGAGTTTTTCTGACGAGAACACCACGTTTATCTTGTGGCATCATAGATAATGCTAAAGTTTGCCGTATAAATTATTTAAGCCAACCATTCAGTGAGCATTACAAACTTTATAAAACATACTTTGTTGTGCAAACTGTTGAGCCAGTGATAGAGGGACATCGTATTGACTGTCTTCGTGGTCAGATGTGGGTAGATATGTTTTCATGTCTAGTAATAATATCACACAAACTAACAACATCAAATATACAAAATTGAGCTTGTGTTATTTTAATTAATAATAGAAATATCACATTTTGAATCACTAAACTACAGCATTAAAAAGTGGCATTGGTTTAGATGGTATGCTGGTCATAAGTATATATAATGCATTTGAATCATCGTTTTTCAATAAAAGCATATTCAACGAATTGAAAACTTTTTCTCAAAGTTCTGTTTAGTCCATGATTTTCTTTTGCTTTATCAATCCAACAAAACCACTATGTAAGGTAGAAATATCCAAGATTACAAAAGCTTTATAGCTGTTGTGATATTGACTTTCAAGTTAATACATTTAAAAATGATTAACACTAAATTTTACAACGAACTTGAACTATGAAATGATAAACTCCTCAAACATGTTGTTTGCCAAAAGATTACATCAATCTTACTTTGCAGTTCTGTTGGTAAGTGCCTCAAGATAAAGGTCAGTCTTTTTTAATTAATTATATTTTTACATAAGATAGTGCAACATGGCAGTAGCCATTGCTTTACCTTGTTCTCCATCTCCACTAGAGCCACCTTGTAGAGCCTCACTGACTACTTGATTGGCTGTAGTACCCTGTTTGTCTTCTATTGCTTCAAGTTCTGTCCATTGCTCTGAGGAAACTTTGTCTTCTACACAACTTCTAAATGATTCCAGTTGTCCACAGGAAGCAGCGAGGCGCAGCGCTGTCTCTCCTTTACCATTCAGCACTCCCAACAGATCAAGTACGCGAGTGGTATCTTCTGCGTTGAGCATCTGTCTCAGTGTCTCGATATGTCCTCTACTGGCTGCTGCAGCAATAGGAGTGTTTCCTTTGTTATCTTGTGTTGTTAGTAGTTGATGTACTTGTTCTGTAGTCAGTGAGTGCAAGATGGCTACTATTGTGTCTGTGTGTCCACCCAGTGCTGCCAGATGAATTCCTGTTGTACCTTCCACGTCTGTTGAAGTGATCATTTCGATCATCATATCTAAACTTTCGATTTCAAATAAATATTGCACCACTTCCAACCGACCTTGAGCAGTGGCAGCAAACAACACATTTCTGCCATCGCAATCCTTTTCTGCTAACAACTGTTCTAACAAAAAAGGGGATTCGCTGCTTTGTACACGGGCCAAAAAAAACACCACCACATCAATGAGACCTTTGGAGGCAGCTAGGTGAAGTGGTGTTCTACTGTTTAGATTCTTGGTTCTCAGAATCACAAAGACATCTTTATCTTTATCTAAAGAATCTACAATAAATATCGCAACATCCGAGTGACCGTTGTTAAGGGTGACCAACAGTATATTGTTGCCATCGGCATCTTCTGTGGTAAGTAGAGAGTACCAGGTGTGAGGTGATACAGAGCGATGTATACATTCCAATACATCATATTGACTTCTCATGGCTGCCAACTCCAAGGGATTCAGTTGGTCATTATCCTTCATCAACAAGAGAGAATACTTCTGCTCATCAGTTACTGTGCTAAGCACAATCTCAAATGCGGCAACTTTTTCGTTCTCTGCTGTCAGATGAAAAACTGTCTGCATTCTTTTGTTCTGCACTTTCAACACCTCTAACCTTCCGTTTGCATCCACAGAATCCAGCATACGCTTCACCATCTCCAAATGGTTTTTCAATGCAGCAACAGCAATGGTAGTATTGCCATCTTCACTGTCCTGCAGCTTCAACAAGTCAAACTTCTGCTCCTCAGTAACCAGCTCAAAGATAGCCATCAAAGATTCTGTGTGTCCACTTTCTGCTGCTACATGTAAAATTGGTTTTTCTTGTGGGCCCTTTGTGGTCAGCATATCATACCTTTGGTTCAAGATCACAGCATTTAAAATAACTCGTACTACATCTGTATAACCATTCCACAAAGCAATGGCTAGTACATTGGCGCTTGACATGTTTCGCAGCAACAGCAACTCATTTCTTTGGTCAACTGTAAGTGATTCCAGGGCAGCTTCAAGTGCATTTGCATTGCCGTTTAGTGCAACAAAACTTAAAATGGACTCTCCAAGAGTATTTTGCAGTTTCAGCATCTCATATTTTCTATCAAGTTGCACAAGATTTAGTAAGTATCGCATAATCTCCATATGACCAAGCCATGCAGCAATCATTATAGGGGTATGTCCCATGATGTCTCGGAGCCATAAATGTGTGTACTTTTGTTCAGCAGTAACCGTGGCAACAATAACTTCAACTAAGTCAAGACAACCACTTTTTGATGCATTGTGCAGTACAGACCACCTCATTTTGTTCTGCACATTCAGCATCTCAACTTTTTTGGCTGAGTCTACAGAGTCCAGTATATATTGTACTGTCTCTGTATGTCCATTGTATGCAGCAAAAGCAATAACTATGTCACCATTACTATCTTGTAACATCAGTAAATGGTACAGTTGTTGTGTAGTTATTGAGTCTGTGATAGCTTTAACAACTGCAGTGTGTCCATTGAATGCTGCCAAGTCCAGAGTTGATGTCCCATTGTTATTTTGCACATTCAACATCGCATACCTCTTGTCTGGGTCTACAGAGTCCAGTATATACTGTACTGTCTCTGTATGTCCTTTGTATGCAGCAAGAGCAATGGCTGTATTACCATCACTATCTTGTAACATCTGTAAATGGTACAGTTGTTGTGTAGTTATTGAGTCTGTGATAGCTTTAACAACTGCAGTGTGTCCATTTAATGATGCCAAGTGCAGAGTTGATCTGCCATTGTTCTTCTGCACATTCAACATCTCACACCTCTTGTCTGAGTCCACTGAGTCCAGTATATATTGTACTGTCTCTGCATGTCCATTGTATGCAGCAAGAGCAATGGCTGTATTACCATCACTATCTTGTAACATCAGTAAATGGTACAATTGTTGTGCAGTTATTGAGTCTGTGATAGCTTTAACAACTGCAGTGTGTCCATTCAATGCTGCTCTGTGCAGAGTTGATCTGCCGTTGTTCTTCTGCACATTCAGCATCTCATACCTCTTGTCTGGGTCTACAGAGTCCAGTATATATTGTACTGTCTCTGTATGTCCTTTGTATGCTGCTCTTTGCAAAGCGTTTAATCCATTTTTGCCTTGTGCACTCAAAATCTCATACCTCTTGTCTGAGTCCACAGAGTTCAGTATATACTGTACTGTCTCTGTATGTCCTTTGTATGCAGCAACAGCGATGACTGTATCACCATCACTATCTTGTAACATCAGTAAATGGTACAATTGTTGTGTAGTTATTGAGTCTGTGATAGCTTTAACAACTGCAGTGTGTCCATTGAATGCTGCTAAATGCAGAGTTGATCTCCCATTGTTATTCTGTACATTCAACATCTCATACCTCTTGTCTGAGTCTACAGAGTCCAGTACATAATGCATTGTCTTTTTACGTCCATTGTATGCAGCAATAGCAATGGCTGTATTACCATCGCTATCTTGTAACATTAGTAAATGGTACAGTTGTGTAGTTATTGAGTCTGTGATAGCTTTAACAACTGCAGTGTGTCCATTGAATGCTGCTCTGTGCAGAGTTGATTTCCCATTGTTATTCTGCACATTCAACATCTCATACCTCTTGTCAGAGTCTACAGAGTCCAGTATATGCTGTACTGTCTCTGTATGTCCTTTGTATGCAGCAACAGCAATGGCTGTATTACCATCACTATCTTGTAACATCAGTAAATGGTACAGTTGTTGTGTAGTTATTGAGCCTGTGATAGCTTTAACAACTGCAGTGTGTCCATTCCATGCTGCTGCATGCAGTGCCGATAGCCCACCATTAATCTGCTCATTCAACATCCCATATCTCTTGTCGGGGTCCACAGAGTCCAGTATATATTGTACCGTTTCTGTGTGTCCATTGTGTGCAGCCATAGCAATAGCTGTGTTACCTCTTCTATTCTGTTGCATCAAAAGGTTGTGCAATTTTTGTGCAGTAACCAAGCTTTTGATAACTTCAAGAACTGCAGTGTGTCCATTCCATGCCGCTTTGTGCAGAGTGGATAAAACTTCTTTGTTTTGTTTAGTCAACAACTGATATCTGTGTTTGGGGTCGACTGAAGACAGTACATATTTTACTGTCTCAGCATGTCCATTGAAAGCAGCTGTAGAAATTGCTGTATCACCATCAGTATCTTGTAGCCAAATCAGTCTCTGAGATTCCTCAGCTGAAAGTGCACTCAAGCATAACTTTATGATGTCATTATCTCCCCTTTTAGCTGCAACATGTAGCACTGTGGCATCACACTCCTCATGTCCAGCCAATAATTCGTATATCTGATCTTGGGGAACTGCATCCAAGAGCTTTTTGAATTCCTCGCAGTTTATTTGTTCATTTGTTGTCGCATATTTTCCCAGGAAAATACCGAGCTCATTCTCGAAAGATCGCTGATGTGTATATGCGCTCATCATTTGTATTTATTTCCAGCAATAGCAGAGCAGTTCATCTCTCTACTCCAACTGATGGTGATAGTGGATCCTCGAGCTGTGTCAAAAAAAATATGCAAGTGAGTTTTGGTAGAACTTTATCTGATGTACTTAGATCTATATTTTAGCTTAGGCTCGCACAGATGTCCCTGCAATCAAGTCTAATTAGCTTTCCTTCATTTGACAATAATAACACAGAGTAGCACAGCACGGAGTGCATCTGTAATTTGTATTTTTAAATTTAGCCATCTCTTAAAGATGACAGAACATTCATTTGTCAGTCTCGAGCTGAGGCACTAGTATTTTGCAGGAGTTTGGAGTGGTGACTATACTTGTAACTTATTATGGTAGAACACCTGCAATTTCGCTCAAAAGATGACTGGCACTGCAGGTTGCTTGTTGACGATCTGACGCCAAACATAAGACTCCTCTGCTCGGCAGCAGATAAGTGGCATGTTTGACTGCTGGTCAGCTGAGATTAATGTTACATCTAAGCCGGAGAAGATATTGATTTATTCACTTGAGAAAAATTACTCAATTACTATGCTCATAAATGCTAATAGTGTCGCCATAGTGTAATGGATTCCGGTCTGGTTACCACGGGCATCCACTATGCTCAAGTATTGTACCTCTCTCCAGAGAGGACACTGTGCTGCCCGACAGTGACAACTGTGTATCAGGCAACCGAATTACCCGGTATACCAAGAGCCCATGGTTCAGACAAACAATACAGCGTAGTGCTTGTGTAAGTGACTATATTCTCAAGACAAAGTCCTAGAGGGTAATTATTCCTCTAGGGTATTTGTGGCAATACATGAGAATGAATGCGATGATTATGGCAAAAGTCTCTCCTTTTATAGGAGAGCTCACAGGAACTAATTAGCATATTCTATATAACAGTAAGAGCACAGGAAGTAATCAAGCCAATACAAGTGCACATATAAATAGCTAATCAATCATGCAATCAATAAGGGGTTAAATAAATAAGGCGCTAAGGGCGGAGTCATGTCTCCCACTGTCCAATCAGACTGTCCTACAGGGTCCCAAGGCTCTAGATAGCTTAGGGTCCTGGTTCCCGCAGATTTTAAGGTAGGTAGCTTCAGTTCCTGGCTTGGTGGGAAGTCCTAGCTGGTTTCGAAAGTCCTCAGCTATGGCAGCCATCTTAGACCGGCCCTGAGTCAGCATACCGGCCCTGTAGAGGTCACTACCGACCCTGTAGGGGTCACAACCGGCCCTGTACCGGCCCTGTATACTGAGCCACCGGCACATTATGGCTTTGCTACCGGCACAGCATCTCACCGATGGCTGTTGGTGCATTGCCAACGCACTGAGTGGAGAAATGGTGGAGCAAACTCGCAGTTCAATGTGAACATTCACCAAAATCTACTACAATAGTTTTTATTTCTAGCTTGATTAGGTTTGCCGATGGAAGCAAACGAAGGTGCTTTATGGTTACAGCCTGTCTCACAGCTGCGATGTACTAAAGGGGTGGCTACATACACCTACGTTTTGTTGGTATGCGGTGAAAACGCGTCTTTTTCTTTGCGAGCGACGTCTTTTGTACATGTTGGTCTACGAAAATGTTTTTTGCCTGACGATTTGGTGATTCGACAATTATTATTAAATAACCACTCTCAATTGGATAAAATATAGGAACAAAATTTGACGACTCCAATGAACTTTTTTATAATTCAACCTTGACCTGGTCATTACTGATTGGCCAACAGACTCATCTTGCACTTCTATCAAAGAGGGCACTTTTTATTTATAAACAACTAATTATTATTAATAAACCTTAATTATTTATTACAGACAATAAGTTATTTATCTAGTGTGATAAAGAAACATCATAATTAATTAATTATTATAATTTATATTTATAACAGTTATTATAACGACTATTTTAAATAACTTTGTCCTCTTTGCCTCACTGGACACTACGTAGCATTGGGGTGATCAATCATCTGTGTGTGTAGCCACCAGAGCGAAACTACGAAACGTAATTCTCATCATATTTCTACAAAACGTAGGTGTGTGTGTAGCCACGGCTTTAGATGAGCTATGTGACCGACGCATCATCATTATAATACACTCAGTACCTATCACAGGGGCACTGCAGTGAGTAGTAGTTGTAAGCATGTCTCTTTGCCTAAGTCCACTATCAAACACCATACGTACACCCTACATACACCAAGGGATATCAACTTTTGACCAAAATCAAATTTCAAACCTCCATATCTCTCTTTACAGACATGATACAGCATAAATCTCTTGTAGATAGGTTGACTGACCACAGATCTACACATTCCAATAAATAAAAATTGTTAGCTCACCTCAATGTGAAAATTAATAAGCTTTTTCTTTCAGAAACTTGAGTTTCCACAAAGACACGGGCAACAGTTTGTTACTAATAATAATGGGATTGGCTGAGATAGTTGAGCTCCGCCCACGAACTGTGTGTAGTTTGAGCGTCATTAATAACTATGCTTTTGAGTAGGTCATGGGGGCGTCCCGGATGTTGAAGAGAAAAAAAAACTGGGCTGGGAAATTATGTCATTGACAAGACCTCTGTTGCCCGTGTCTTTGTGGAAACTCCAGTTTCTGAAAGAAAAAGCTTAATAATTCTCACATTGAGGTGAGCTCACAATTTTTTTTATTGGAATGTGTAGATCTGTGGCCAGTCAACCTATCTGCGAGAAATTTATGCTGTATCATGTCTGTAAAGAGAGATATGGAGGTTTGAAATTTGATTTTGGTCAAAAGTTGATATCCCTTGGTGTATGTAGGGTGTATGTATGGTGTTTGATAGTGGACTTAGGCAAAGAGACATGCTTGCAACTACTACTCACTGCAGTGCCCCTGTGGTACCTATCTACTGTCCATGAATCGTTGATTGCAGATTTCATAGATCTAAATAACCAAGATAGACTTCCATTAATATTAATAATATTGTAGCATCTTAACACCGTAGCAAGCAGACTTCCTGTATCTTCACTACTAGCGCCATCTATAAAACTGCCGGAACCTCTGAATTATAAATCATGTATAATGTTTTTGTTGGTAATACACCTTGTATAATCATTGTGGTCAATAGCAAGTTATATGTAATACACATCCATAATATGGTGAAAGCCTTGGGCTAACAGTGCTCAAAGTTCTTTTTTTTCGCTGGATTTGAAACCAGCTTCATCTTTTGAGCCACGGACTCAACATTCTACTAAAGTTCGTCATACTATGTTATAATTGTTTCACATTTCTTTATTACAGTTACGTCTTTCAAATTGTAGGGCTTGAAATGTTGTGCCGTTATCCAAGGCTAGTCATCTTTGTATGTAAATGCATTACCTTGACTCATTTATCAAACTTTCCCAGTAATGTATGAACTTTTATTAACATGTGTAGTGGATGTTACTGAACACCAACAGTGACCACTACCCTGCAGAGATCCCCCTGATGGTTGCTACCAACAGGCATGCCTCCTGTATATAATAGAACAAGTCCGGGTTCTATTACAGTTACTATATTGCTTTGGGTAAGCAATAATGTCATAATTCATTGTACCGGCACAGAGTACTTGTTGCCCCGGCCATGTGTAGCTATCCCAGGCCGGCATCAAGATGGTTGCCATAACCTGAGGGAGCAGAAATAGCCCAAGAACCTCTAGGACCCATGTCCAGGCACTTACCATCCTCAGAAGTTGGAAAAGTTGGACCGAAGGCTATCAAAGACTCAGGACTATTACAAGAAAGAATACTAACCTGCTACTGGTCAAGATAGGTATAGACACCGCCCCTCACTTCTGGGCACCAGTTCCTTTTAACATATTTATTCACATATGATTGGACAGTATTATTATACCAATTATCATTGGCTAGTTTGTGCAGTGACAACGCCTAGCGAAAAGTAGTGGGAGATCAAAACCCGCTACACATGGCCTGTTCTCTTGTGTATCAGAGAAATTGAATGGATAAACAATTTAAATTATGAAAGATTGTATTTTCTGTTTTTATCTCTGAAGGTATTTTGGTAATAAAAATGAGTGACTGACTTTTGTTGTTTACTTTTGATCAAAAAAAGAAACTTATTTTACGAAGCTATGTATTTGTTCCCCAAATTCTTTTATTATGTTGTTGTGTTGTCACGCGTAGGATAAGCGTTGCATGAAGATTACATAACCCACAAAGTAGTCAGCTCGACATCCAAAAGGGATCGCAATAACCTACAAATGTAACGTTTGTATATTTTTATTTAACCAGCCCTTTGGGCTTGGTCTGAGACGTGAGTCTCATTGCAGTATTTGCTTGATTTGTTTGTAACATGGTTATTATCCATATGGGGATAGTAGTAATATATGAGCAGATCTCCCTACCAAGTGTTTTTTTGTGGGGTCATAATCTGGGGTGATGCAATGGGTTACGGCGTTGAATGAATTCGCCGAGTTTATATTGTATTTTATTTGAGGGGTACTTGAGTGGCATTTGAGTGGCATTTAAGTGGCATTCGAGTTTTGATTATTATTTTACTTAATTTGAACTTATATGGTATATACATTTTGAATGTATGGCATTTAAGTTTTGATAATTTCTTTTCATAACTCGAGCTCATATAGCATCTTGAGAGAGAGGAGAGAGGAGATGTATCTACCTTGAATAAATTCATTGATTAAAAGCGAATCAATGTATGACTATATACATTTATTACATAATAAGTAGGGGCAAAATCTCCTCATATAATATAGCTAGATACATAATTCGAACTCATATATACATTGAATGCTATAAAATATATCGGATGATAAAGTTAAATATTCATCTATTCTTTATCAATATTTATAAGGATGATGAAAGATTTTTTGTATTTTATATACATATATATATAGTTATAGTAACTGTGGTAAAAGAAGTCTATTATGAAGGTTTTTATTTAAGCCCAAGTAGGCTCGGTAGATACTCCATCAGAACACACTCGTCTTTTAGCATAAAAATATGTGAGACCTCGTTTTATTTGGTTGTATGTCAACATTTTTTGATCCTTTACTACAAATCCTCGATTTTTACCCATAAACGACTTTTTTGTGTTCAATACATTTAGATAACTGTCTTTGTTCAATTGATTAATTCGTTTGTTCAAACCTTTTGAGCTAAACTTGTTTCCTTTTTCTCCCCAGCAGTAATAGGATTTAGAGTTAAGTGCAACAATTCCATCTCCGGTAAATTCCTCTTTAAACAGCCCAGGTGTTCTTTTTCCGTGTTTTAGTACTTTTTCACAACAGTCTTGCGTGCTCCATTCTAAACCCATTGTTTTGGTTCTTAAAAACTCATCCCTATGTTTGTCACAGTATGGGCGTGGAAACCAATCACCATATTCATTGTAAAACTCTTTTTTCATACTTGGTTTTACCAGTGTTTCTAATGTTCCGCTCAACGCCATGTATGCGCTATCTGTATCCATTTCAACATATTGGAAATCATTTCTGTCAATATATCTATAAATAAAAAGTTTGTTTCGATTTCAATTATTTGGAAGTTTTACTTACTTACACATAATAATGGTAGGGAATTAGGTTTTACTTACTTATCCATAAAGTCGTAGTAAAACTGTAGCATTCTCAGTTTAGCATACTGTAGCACGGAGAAACCCAAGTGTACTGGAACATTCATAGTTAGCTGAAATGATGGTGATACTGATTAGCAATGTAAACTTGTGGAATATAAATTTTGAATTGCAAAATAATTGTTTTAAAACTTACTAGCTGTTTACAGGTTACGATTTCATAAAAATCATCTGCTATCTCTTCCATGGCGATAAATTTGTTTCCTCTGATACGAAATGAAGCTTTTCTGGCACCTTCGATGAACTTGATGGTGGTATGTTTTTCTTTATCAGTGATTGTTTTTCCATAAGCAGCATTTCCTACCAACTTGCTAGTAGTAGCGAGTAATTCTTGACTAGGGTCTGCATCTCCCATTCTCCTAGCGTCTGAAACCGATGTTCCAAAAGCTTCAAAAGCTTTTCTAGGAATTTATTCTATTAGCTGATAAACTTTGGTGACTTTCAATCCTTGTTTCAAGTACCATTTCAACAAAGGACTCATTAGCAATATCTTATCTCCGTACATACTTCCAACTAATGAGCGTTGAGGAGTCTTTAAAAACCCTTCGGCTTCAGCAAAGACTTTCATTTCATCGCTCAAGTGTTCTCTGGTTAACATCGTATTTTTAAAAATCGGAGGCATTTCGGAGAACTTTTCTTCCTCTTCCTCAGGAACTTCGATGTCACATTCAACAAATCCGAAGAATTCTTCTGATTGAACTCTCTCCAACACTTCTTCTTGATTCAGCTTTTTATCAAGTATTTTAGGGTAGAAAGAATTGTAAAACGTGTTGACAAATTTTTGTAAATTTGTATGAGTTTTTACACGCTTCATCCAGTCACACTCCCAAATCGAGATTACAGTGTAACCTAATGCTCGAAGATATTCTTCATTTTCCATCGTAGTTTTAAACAGATTTGCTTTTGATTTTCTTCCACTAGCTTGAAGCTCTTGCTCTTTAGCGTTGTTATAAGAGCAGTCGTGTCCATGCCAAAAACACCCGTGGAATTGAAAGACATGACGATTTTCAACACAGAAACCATCAACTGGTAATCCTCGCTGTCCGAGAGTAACTTCTCCTCCATTGAGCTGATGTCTGATATTGATTTTTTTTGAGAACATTTGGAACTGTAACCAGCTATGAGCTATCTTGCTAAATTTTACTGGTTCAGCGACAAAGGAGTTTTCGATTTTTCTTCTTCGAGGATAGCCAGTAGGCATTGATTGCATCATACACCATAAATAGAGCGCATTTGCATCAACTCCATAGATTCTATCACAAATCTTTGCTTCTTTTCCCAACCAATGTTCTCTAATTTTAGTTATACCTTTTTCGTGATATCTATGCATCACTAGACTTGGCCCACCAACTATATTTTTCTTTATTAGAGGATAAAGTTCTGCATTGCAGTTGTCAAGCAGACAAATTGGGAGAGTCTGACGAAACGAGTTACCAAGTTCATCAAAATTCAAGTATGTAGAGAGGTATGGAGGGGGTGGTTGAGGTGCTTTGTTAAACATCCATCGAATCGCTAATCCTGGTAAAGATATACCATCTTTTAACATATCAATCCCATGCTCTCTGTAGATCGATCTTTGTCTTTCCAACGCTTGAACAAATGGTTTTACATCCAAGTTGTTGTACCATTTTAAAAAATCCCTCATTGTCTTCATGTCGTTATTTTTCCATGCTTCTTGACAAATTATGTACTCTTCTTCACTGATATTCTTTTGTTTTAAAGAACTGTAAAAAGATTCTCTTGGAGGTAGATGTTCTTGATTAAGTTGTTCCAAGTCTTTCATCCATTCATAAGGAAAAAATCCTTTTCCGGCTTCACATTTGTATGCTTTGAGATACATTTCATAGCTATATCCAGGAGCGATGAAGTTTGTACAATCTAAAAACAAAAAAGATCCTATTCCGATAACAGGCATCTTGGTTCCTTTTTTTATAACAAAATCAAAATCTGTGTCAGAGACATCTTTCAATTTTTGAAGCAGTTTTCCTTTCATCACATTGACATCATAAGTCTGTGAATTGAAACCTAGAATAGGGAGTTTTTTCATATAGCTGTACAAATCATCCAGAACTTTTTCAGCTCCTGTTCTACGTCTGAAACGATTTTTTTCAAAATCACTACGAAACTTTTCTTCAGCTTCTTCCAGTCGTTGTAATTCACCTTCTATCTGTTTTATGATTCGCGAAAACTGTTTTTCCAATCGGCTATATGATTCTTCACTAATATCATCCAAGTATTCAATGAACTTTCCAACGCATTCATCATCATCCCCATTATTGACAATACAACGCGGGTTGTTGAAGCCTGGTACGTTTGAACAAATTGAAATACTTAAAAGTTTATGCTCATTCGTGTAAATGGTTGTGTCTGTATCTCGATCTTTTTCGCAATTAGGTAACAAACACTCTATGTCAAATGTTGCAAAAAATGGATAGTATCTCAAGGAATCATCTGACCCGATATCTATCCCGAATTGAACCTTCAGTTTGTCGAATATTGTAGCAGTAGGACTGTATTGCCCTCCAGAAAACTGCATAGTTGTTGCCTCTGAGATTGAACATCTGTGTCTTTTCAGATTCCCCAATCTATCATAACAAGTAGAACAGGTTGGACATCTGTAGGCTTTGACATATCCTTCCAAGTTTGTAATAAGACTGAAGTGATTGATATAAAGATCCAAATATAGATTCTCCTTATAACTGGAGTTTGAATTCCAAATAACTGTTGAAGTCATATCATCATTTAAAGAAAACACTGTTATCTTCAGTTGAAATGCTCGCTCCAAAAGCAATAAATCAGCTTCTGTCACTCCTTTACCATCACACCTTTTACCACTATCACCATAGATGAAACTATGATATTGTTGTTGGTACTCCTTCACCTCCTTAATTATCGGATCTTTTGCAATTCCACCGTTTTTTTGTAGTTCTTTGTGTAATGCTAGACATCTAAAAAAACAAAGATTGTCGGTAATTCGTTTTCCTTTTGTGTTTTTTAACATGGTTCGTATGTGTCTGTTGTTAAGGAGGTGAGAGGGTAAATGCTCTGGTGGTGATCCAACTTTTCCCATTCCGAGTAGTTTGTAGAAATAAAACGAAATGTTTGTGATTAACATCAATCTCCAAGTCGTATTTGGTCTCCGTCTCAAGCTATTTGTACGATGATCAGTCTCCATAACATCAACAAAGAAGTCATCAAGATCTCCTTCAGTTTCAATCAGTTTAGCTTTTGGATATACGGTAGCATTGTTTGATGATGAGTGAAAGTATCGGAGTTCACCATCATTTTTATTTTCTAGTATACAACCTACGCTACAGTTGACTTTTGCTCTCGAGCTCAATTGTCTCCAAACTTTTTTAGCAATTCTAACACTCTTGAATCATGATAGTCATTTTGGTAGGTATCAGCTTGGTCTCTTGGAATCCCATCCCAAAGTCTTACATTTAAAAGTTCTATGACTTTTCCAGCTCTATGTTTCGTTTTCATAGCTCCCCAATATCTAGCTATCAAATCATCCCATTCTTCATCTTGAAAAGTTGGAGCTGTGCTATCATCAACAATACCTAGGGTTGATGCTCGGGTAGGTCTTTCAAAATTTAAATCTTCCATTTCTTCTTCTTCTTGTTCTTCCTCTTGTGCTTCTTCCTCTTCTTCTTCTTCTTCTTCTTCTTCTTCTTCTTCTTCTTCATTTTCTATCATTGGATCATTCTCATTTTCTTCAACTATCTCCTCCACAACTGGCTCTATATCTTGAGCTATTATGCTTGTCTTTGGTGGTGAAGGCTCAGCACCAAATCCTATTTGATTGATTGTTTCATCGGGTAAACGAAAACAAATGAGATTTTCTTCTAACCATTTCCAATTAGGGGAAATTTCAGGGTTTTTTTCTTCTACATTCTCCTCCCGATAATTTAAACTTTGTCTACAATAGAAATGTTAACACATAATAGTTGTTCTATAAAACATTCACATACATTTTATATAAAATGTAACAGAAGAAAAAAATGACTTAAACACCATTATCAATTAATTTTTAAAATGGAATTAGGAAAAAAGACTCAAACATTATTATTAGTTAAGTTTTTAAAAACTTACTGTGTACTATGACATGAATTCCCAACTCCCTCTTTTACATTAATTCTCTGATATTCTGAGTCCTGTCTACAATAAAAAGATAACGCATTATTTTTGCTGATTCATGAGATGAGTATAAAAAAAACAGCAAAAAAATTACTCTACTAATGTTATTAATTTATGATTTTAAAAACTTACTGCTTATCAAAGGCTATTGTATTTTCAGTAGTTGCTGAAACTTGAAAAGTCGAAGGTTTGTCTTGAAAAGCATTTTCAAGTTCCATCTCCATTTCATTTTCATATTCAGCATTGCATTCATCATTCATGTATTCATTATCAGCGTTTGAAAAACTGATATCATTTTGATTTTCCATGAGCCATTCCCATTCCTTATGTATGTCTACATCAGTATCATCCTCTTCTGTTTCCATAGCACTATAATAACAATAAAATCATTACTTTTTAATAGAAGTGACAATAGCACATAAAAAGGTAAGTTAAATGTCTCAGCTAATAAATTTTACCTTGTGAATAAAACTCCTAGTAGTCAGTTGGTATATTATATAGTAGATGTTGAGGCTTCAGTTACTGTTGTTAGAACGAGTGATTTATTATGTGAAAGCATTACTTTTTAAGTAGACAAAAACTTAAGTGAGATAATTAAGACAGATAATTAAGTCTTAGCTTCAATGAAAATTTTCAAATTCACACAGAAAAACTTTTAATAGTCAGTGGATGTAGTAGTAGATGTTGCTCCTCCGATCACTGTTGTAGAACTGGATGCTTTCTGTGTGAAAACAGTGGCTCTTAAATAGGTAAAGTTGCACTGGTTGAACTCTATGAATACCAACCTTCTTTATAATATAACTATGAATCAGAATTTTGTCCACGCGAAAACCAATGCTTTCGCGGGAATAAAAATTTATTTTCACGCGAATGGAAACCGTTGCTTTCGCGGGAATAAATAAATTATTTTCACGCGAATAGAAACTGTTGCTTTCGCGGGAATACAAATTTTATTTTCACGCGGATACAAACCAATGCTTTCGCGGGAATAAATACTTTATTTTCACGCGAATGGAAACCGTTGTTTTCGCGGGAATAAATATTTTCACGCAAAAGCATCGGTTTGTATCCGCGTGAAAATAAAATTTGTATTCCCGCGAAAGCAACAGTTTCTATTCGCGTGAAAATAAATTATTTATTCCCGCGAAAACAACGGTTTCCATTCGCGTGAAAATAAAGTATTTATTCCCGCGAAAGCATTGGTTTGTATCCGCGTGAAAATAAAATTTGTATTCCCGCGAAAGCAACAGTTTCTATTCGCGTGAAAATAAATTATTTATTCCCGCGAAAACAACTGTTTCTATTCGCGTGAAAATAAAGTCTTTATTCCCGCGAAAGCATTGGTTTGTATCCGCGTGGAAATAAAATTTGTATTCCCGTGAAAGCAACAGTTTCTATTCGCGTGAAAATAAATTATTTATTCCCGCGAAAACATTGGTTTTCGCGTGGACAAAATTCTGATTCATAGTTATATTATAAAGAAGGTTGGTATTCATAGAGTTCAACCAGTGCAACTTTAGCTATTTAAGAGCCACTGTTTTCACACAGAAAGCATCCAGTTCTACAACAGTGATCAGAGGAGCAACATCTACTACACTTTCCATTGCAACTACTAGAAACTTTCTCTTTATAAAAGGTAAAATTTAAAAAACTTATTATTCCCTACCTAACAAAGATCAAAATTAGTTTAGCTATAATGTAAAGTATGAAATAAATAATCTTGTAGTTCCACATGAAAAACTGAATTATATGTTATTTCTTTCTTTTTTAGAACACTATGGAGGATTTTTCTGCTTCTTACACGGATTTAAAGCCAATCGAAAACAAACAAAAAACGTTCAAAACACCCAAAAGAAAAAACTCTAACTCTGTCACAAAAGAAGCAGCGATAAAGAGACGAGCTCTTCCAAAACTGGTTTTACCCACAACATCAAACAATATGGAACAAAAAGAATTGCTCACTGATGCTGACAGAGCTCTCAAGATGGCCAAATCTCTCCAAAAATGGAAGGCATGTGATTTGAAAAAGATTGGAGGGTTTCTTACACTAGCATCACTTCCTGTTCCATCAGTTTTGCAAATCGTTTCTATTGAACAGAGTACTGGTGCATACGGAAACTACTACATTCTCACTTATCTTGATAATTCAACTGGAGCGAATTTTCAGAAAGTTGTTTGTCCAAGTAGAGTAGTTGAAAGCTTCAATGTTGATAACTACCCATTACCTTTCAACATTTTGTACTTGGGTGAGATGGAAAACTCAAAAAAACCAGAGACTACTTACTACAATGTCAAACGTATCAGTACAAAACGATTAACCACAATGGAAGCTACTGCTGAAGCTGAAAAACTGAGAAAAATGAGTGAAGAAGAACTCAAACTCGCTTACGACATCGAGTATCTCAGTAATTTCAAAGATTGTTCCATTTTTGCTTACATCGAAGTTGTAGAAAGATTCATTCCTTTCCGATTCAATGGAGAAGAATCCATTGTAAATTGCATTCGCTATGTCACTGAAAAGAATGAAAAAAGAGAGACGAGAACGCTTTTACTACCAATCAGATACAACGAGGAAGCTAAAAGATGTGCACCTGGTGTGATGATTTACAAAGGAAAAAAACAGAGTAAGAATGGAAATCCTATTCCATACCACAATGTTGTCTTCATTTCTTCAACCAACGCTAGTGATTGGGAGCAATATTGCGCACAAACAAGTTCCAATGAGGTGCTAACAAAAACGAATAATGAGGATGAAGTTCTTAAGGAATTCCTAGAAAACGAATTACAAGATTTTGATGAACCACTTGGTGTTGATGGTATGTAAACTCAATATCAAATGCTGACAACAGGTAGTCTCAAGCGGATAATGAATGAATAAAAAAAAGCCTGTGTATTCATTGACATTACAAGTTGTACTGTTTTGTATTACTTACTATTTACCGACTCTAACTATATTATATGGAAAGATTTTCCCTACTTATTATACAATAAGTCTATATAATCATATAATAATTCATAGAAAAGTCTAAAGGTTCTCAGGTGATTAACTCACCAAAAGTTCCGGTTTTGCAAAACATTTGAAGATCTTCCTATTTTCCCTACTTATTATACAATAAATGTATATAATCATATATTGATTCATAGAAAAGTCTAAAGGTTCTCAAGTGATTGACTCACCAAATGTTCCGGTTTGCAAAACATTTGAAGATCTTCCTATCCCAAGCATTATACGAGTGACTGGTGTGATACATTCATCAAGTAAGGAGAAGTGTAGATATTCTCAAGTTTGCTACCATGATCCTTCAGATATAAATGAACTCGAACCCAAAATACTTTTTTGTCCAGTTGAAATAGCTAAAAACTTCAGCTGTGATGATTACCCCCCTCCGTTTAACGTTGTATATTTGGGTAGAAAGGGAAAACCGAAAAATAAAAGTGTTCTTTGGTATGATGTCAGACGTGTTACCACACCTCATTTGAGGATTTTTTAAGATGCGACGTAAAGGAAAAGACTTTGCATTGATTATCATTACAAGACCTGGTGCTTTGTATTTCTTAGTCTTTACTGGCTCTAGCTATATTATATGGGAAGATTTACCCCTGCTTATTATGTAATAAATGTATATAATTATGTAAAAAATTATCAAAACTTGAATGTCATACATTCAAAATCTATATACCATATAAGTTCAAATTAAGTAAAAAAATAATCAAAACTCAAATGCCACTCAAATGCCACTCAAGTACCCCTCAAATAAAATACAATATAAACTCGGCTTCAAATTAAGTAAAAAAATAATCAAAACTCAAATGCCACTTAAATGCCACTCGAATGCCACTCAAATGAAATACAATATAAACTCGGCGAATTCACCCAACGTCGTAACTCATTGCATAACCCCCAAGATCAAATCCACAAAAAAACACTTGGTAGGGAGATCTGCTCATATATTACTACTGGGGATGGAGTTAGTATTGTATTGCATATCTTATAGTTGCCTTATATAGGGGGTCAGAGCGCATGATTTATTGAATCAAGGTCATGCACCCTGTGCATGACCTCTGTTGGTGACCGTAGCCTCAGGTCCTCGGCCTCCACCCCGAGTGGGGTGGGTACTTGACTCCCCCTGCCCCAACCGGCGAGTGTTGGAACTCGGGCTGTGTTGGAAGGCCGTAGCCTCAGGCCCTCAAATTCCAAACTGAGTCGGGATGGGTATCTGAACCAAACCGCCCCAACCGATGGGTGTCAGAACTTGGGCTACAATGCATTGGGATTGCTCCCTGGATCTGGAGTTGTCTCCTCAATACAAGGGAGCGTGACTCTTGATGGAATTCCCAAACATGACCTCACCAACAGAGGTCATGCACATGGTGCCTGACCTTGATTTATTAAATCATGCACACTCTGACACCCTATATAAGGCAACTATAAGATATGCAATACAATACTAACTCCATCCCCATATGGATAATAACCATGTTACAAACAAATCAAGCAAATACTGCAATGAGACTCGCATTGCAGACAGATCCCAAAGGGCTTGTACAAACAAAAATGAAAATATTTGCGCAAGAACCTAGCGTTTGGTTTTCTTGTATTGGGGGTTGATGGTCCCAATTACTCAGTTTTGATTTGTAAAAACCAGGAATCAGTAGGTTTCTCATTGTGCGATACTCCATCAAAATACACTCAAAATGCGACAAACTGTGAGTTGAGAGTTAAATAGGATACAAATGGAGCCGCTAAAAATGGAAAACTGTTCAAAGACAGACAGCTGTGTGGATACAACTTTACATCACCACATTGGTCTGTCCGATATCGAAAGAGATTAAAGATCTGAATTTTTCAAAGAAACGAGCTTGATCATTGATGTGAAAGGCGTAAAACGTGTTGATTTGTCATTTTCGAGCTTTTAAAGTCCAAGGCTAATAGGCGACAAGATTATCCTCACTATTGAAAACGGATGCATCCCAAATGTTTTACACTCGCAGATTTGATTTGAGTGAATCAACGAGTTGCATTCGTTAATTCAAACAGACGTTCTCAGACTTTGGAATCGCAAATGAGAATAACTTACACATCTAAAATGCATTACTGTCTTGGTTTTGCTCTGTTTCGTAATCTTTTTTGGACATCAGCTTAGAATGGGAACTCTTCCATTCTCTTTAGCTCGTTAGCTCTTTTAAGCACAAAGTAAAATAACAAATTCCCACTTCCTGTTGATTGGCTAAATCTATGATAAATATTTGGATAAGAGCATTATCTACACATGTCAAGAAGAAAACCTTCTACTTCGTTGTCTCTCTTAAACAGTGAAAGTCAACTGGCTGATTCGCCACCTTTTCATACTTTAATACCAACAACAACTCAGCATCGGTGTCCTCAGCAGCAAACCCCCTGCAGCTTGTAAGATGCAAACTAGAAGGCAGCGACATAGTAAACCTCCACTTTCACTCTGTGGACATCATAGCTTATTGTCAGATTCAATACCCTTCGTCTAGGGCGCTTCAAAGTGTACCATTCCCACCATCACAGCCCTTCTAAACCAAAAACTCTGTTCCAAAGGAAAGTTTTAATGTTTAAATGGCCTTTTATGCATTATTTCATCTTTCAATTATGCTTTCGGGAACTTGAAGTCTAGCCGTGGAGAAAAACAAATGAAATTTTCAGTTTCAGCGTTTAATCAGTCTTCGATATTTCTCATTAATTTATTAAATGTATGAGATGTTGTTTTGGCGGTGCTCCCTTTTCAAATCTCCAGACTTCTAGTAACTCGATAAAATAATATTGTTAAATGAGATGCGGAAACTACCAACTAAAATGTTGCATTTCGAAAGAAGATGCGAATCCTAGTTTTTCAAGAACTCTAAATTATATAAAAATTTAGTAGATTTATGCTGAGATGACTTCCTCATCACATTTTCCATGAGACTTCAAAGGTGTTTGCTTCTTTCAGTATCCATTGCTTGGCCAGAGGTTATTTGTATGTTTTGTTTGTTTTTTCCAATATCCAACTCTTACCTGGATGTTCTTTGTCTCCTTGCGCTTGCTTCTTCCAGTACACAGAAGTTACCAAAGTTGGTCTGTCTCGGTCAGTTTATTTACTTTAGATAATGATCCTGCCCCCCCCCCCTTCCCTAAAATATTTTCATGAATAATAGAAGGCAACAACAATCAAAGTACTAAATATAACTACCAAAGAATATAACAAGTTAGATAAGCAAAAGGCAATATAAACTTTAATATAAACATTAAATAAACATCTGTGCTTGTTTAATATTTGTAGTTTGGTAAATAATATGTATCAAGAACTACATAAATATCTACACATTTTATTTAATAAATAATGAAAGGTAAGCAAGCAAGTTTAATTATAAATACTATAAACTACATGAGACCAGATTAGACTCAACAATTCTGATAAATCCTAAAATAATACAAACCTGATGATAGCTAGTGAAAAAAGCAATTAGAAAGTTAAAATAAAGTTACTGAAAGTCACATGGTCTGCCACATCTCAGACATTGTGAACTGTTAGTAAAGAAAATGAAGTTAAAATTGATTTTAAAATTTGAACTGACAGCGCGCTCTATACCTTCCTTTTACACAAACACAGCTGCTATTGTACAGACAGTCACTGTGTGTGTGCGAATTACTTATAGCTTATCATGCCTGTCATTACTTGGCATAGCAACTGTTGCCACTTGTTTACGTTTGTCAAGTATTATACACTAATCAACTGCCTTGAACGACTTTACTAGCATATGTATACGTAAGCGAGGATTTTTAGCATTAAAAAAGCGCTCGTTTAAAAAGAAACCAAAGAGAAGAGAAAACAAATAAAGTAATCTAACAAGTGATATACTACAGGCTGCAGTTTCTACTACTACTAACCACTGCTATTTAGGTGAACCCAGACATTGTTGTGATTAACTTGCAGAGTTTTCTAAAGAGAGCAAGTAACTAATAGTTTATGTCAATGTTGGTGAGCTAAGAAACGTACATCGCTGCAGTGCAGTTAATACGCCATATTTGAGACTGATTACACAGAGTTAGGTACACAGTCTATTATCTGTTTACTTGTAATACTTTCATTACAACCAAAGTAAATAATAATATTACAATTAATCTAAATACAAAACTAGACAAATATTTTCTATACAAACACCACAGGGTGCATCCTCTGGCTTTGCACTCAATCTGGAGACAGAAACTTCTGGATTGGTTCTTTGTATTTGTTGATTTCTACTCTACATGGACAAGTTTACAGCTCAGCTTTCTCTTACATAGATTTTGTATAAATGGACGGATAAAAGTATCACAGAAATATTTTGAGAACACAAATTATATAACAATCTGCATGTCTATGAGTCATAGACATAAGGAAACACTTCATTATATAAAGCAGAAGACTCTATATGTGCTTTCGATATCTTCACAAAAGTTATCCCACAATTCATTTAGTGAGTCCACCTACAGCTCATACAATAACAAGTATTAAGAGTTGTGCTCCCACTCATGCATCTAACCAATGGATAATGATGTAGTATTTGAGGTGTAAACAGAGTAATAAATATTCTGGTAATGAGCTGCTGTCTCTGGTGTATCATTAGTATTGTATGGTATCACAGTTATCTCCCCTTTAACCAACAGGAAGTAAAAGAGTGGATGGATATGATTGGTTAGTTGATAGAATAAATAAAATCAGACCATGCCAGGCTTGGCATACATAGGCAGGTGGTAGTAGTTGTAGGAGAGATAACTTAATAGCCTAGTTTCTACGGCTCTCTTTACGGATGTGTCAGCATAGAGTTCATGCAGATTCTTTCTTTGACCTTCACTTAGCCGCAGATCCTCATCAATCAATGACCTTACTTTATGCTCCAGTGCATTAACATCAGGTGCCTACAGTGTATGCGCTGGTAATCAGTACTAGATAGCCGTGTGTAAATGTAAGGTAAGTCTTTCTTTGGTTGTAGATCAATTTATGTTTTAATACCATATTAAAAAGACAAAAGTACAAAACTTACCATTCAGGTACATCAAACACAGACTCAAAACCAAAACAGAGAATATCTCCTCGGCAAGTAATTTGACAATAAAATATGTATAATACTTACAGGTTGATTGACAAGTAGCTCTCTGATCTCATCTCTGAAGTCAGAGAATCTATCATGATAAATAGCTAGAGCCCAGGCTTCCATGAAATAGCTGTAAGTAAAACAAATTAGATATAATAAGTTTGTGCTTTTATTGTTCTATTTAACACCCGATATTATAAGCTGACATGAGAGACTGAAGCACTTTTGCAAGTTCTTCAGACCAGCTATGTAACGAGAAGAGATATTTTTTACATACTACACTGGAGATCTTTAATTAGATTACATACAAAACTCATGTTGTGTTTAACTCTTCTATGACAATAGAAGAAATACAAATCATGTTATGTATTTATTGTTTTGGAATTTTATTATTTGGTGTTAAATTATTACGTGTTATTATTGCCTTAAATATTTACTTATTATTATTATTTATACTATTACTACATGCAGCATTCAACACCCATTCAGTAGCGTGCAAACTTGACAAAAATGTCTCATATTTTGAAATCAACCACCCAATCATTAAATTTGGATACCAAATGTCAAACAAGTTATATGTAATAGGCATATTTCATAATCCCATAATGAATGGTGATGTTGAACAGAAATACTTTGTAAATGGTGAAAATTTATCGACTTATAAATATAATTTATTTTAGCAAATCACAAGCAATCAATATGCAATGTTTATTATGCATAGAGCAACATAATTAATATAATTGTCTGCTTTACAATCACCAACACATCGAATAATCACATTGTAACCCTTCCATACGGGGGATATCAGTCTTGTAACCACCTGTTTATTAAGGTGTAATGTGATTTACCTGAAGAAGTCAGTGATGAGTCCCTCCTTGTATCTCTGCATAGCATTGTTTAGGAATCTCTGATGTACTCCATACAAACACAACAAGTTAGACACTTCTATCTCCTACAGTTATATCAACACTAACATATACTAAGACATACAAACACAACAGGTTAGACACTTCTATCTCCTACAGTTATATCAACACTAACATATACTAAGACATACAAACACAACAAGTTAGACACTTCTATCTCCTACAGTTATATGAACACTGACATATACTAAGATATACAAACACAACAAGTTAGATACTTCTATCTCCTACAGTTATATCAACACTAACATATACTAAGACATACAAACACAACAAGTTAGACACTTCTATCTCCTACAGTTATATCAACACTAACATATACTAAGACAACAATACGACAAATGTTAGTAAAATAGCTATCATGTACCCAATGTGTATCATATTTGTATTGTACAACAGTAATAGATGCACTGCTACAATCACTGACCTTGTCGGACAAACATGTAATTGTCTCCACTGTGTTGTATACGTTGAAGTGAAGTCTGAAATAGTTCTCTACATATCGCCCTTCTGTAGACTTGCCCACAGGTTCACCAGAAGATAGCACACATCCATACTCTGGGTTCATCATATGTATAGCCAATGGTACATCTAGAGATGGTTTGCCCACATGTAGATAGTGCAATGCACCTGAATAACAGGAAACAGTTGATGAGACAAAACAAAACACAAAACAGTGACGGCTTCTGTTTTTAAGTAGGAGGGAGAGCTTACTGGCTGTGACTGTACCTTCTACTTACCAGGTAAAACACCTGCCTGTACTTTAGGTGATCTATACATGGGCATTAGCTTCAATGGATCTTCCTCAGCCTCAACCATTGGTTCCAGTGTTGGATCAAACAGACTCAGCATCGCACTGGCCAGCTACACATAAATATTTCACACATTGGAGGAAAAGAACTGTAAATTACAAAAACCTTTACGAAATAAATATTTCTCATCTCACCTCAATACCGACTTCTTTGCTGTTAAAGTTCTTGTGAGTCCATGGTTCAGCGTGATATCTCCTTTGATATTTGGTTATGGAGCCAGCAGATCTGATGGAGATATCATTGGTGTGAAATGTTGAATCTATGACCAGTTTTCCATCGAATACAAGACAGGCATCATTGACTGCACGGAATGCATCGAGATCCACTCTCTCTTTAGTGTAGCTAAAAAGCACCTGTAACACATTGTCAGGCAGATTTTGAAACTGTCCATGGTTGATCTGGTGCAAAAAATGCATGTGTGCACTTTAGAAATGCGTTTATTGCTGAACGCCAGTCGCAGCGATTTCTATAAAGTATCAATATTTCTAACAGTAATAGTATTCTGTTATTCAGTTGGGAGTTGTGCTACTTTTATACAATGTCGAGAGGATTAATTGCTCACATAACTCCTAGTCAGAGTTGTTTTTTCTTAGTGTCAAATGGTGCTAAATAGTTTTAGTCAAATTACTAAAAATAATGGTAAACTGGTTAATATTTTTTTCTTTTTTTATTGTATTTGAAATTATGATTTGTTTACATTTTATGTTGCATGACTTTTCTTCCAGTCAAATACAGTGTAATTCAGGTTTGAAGATTATTGTGTTGTTGATTACCACAACAAAGACGAAAATGCAAATCTGACGTTGTTTCATAACAGATAAATTCTAAATTATGATAACTTGAATATTCATACATTTTTTTTGATTTGAAAATACATTTTTAACTGCATTACTGCTTTAGTTTTTGAGATATTGGCCATGCAATATATCCCATGGGCACCAGTGGGTGCAAGTTGTGATCAGCGATTAAAAATATCTTATTGTTGCTGTTATTGTAGTAGCAGGAAACGGAAACAGTGCCGCAAGTAGGTACATTGCGCTAACAATAGAAGAAGTGCATATTTTCCAGGTTCAAAGTAAATGCAGCCAGGGGCGCTCTTCATTTATCCTTGCAATTTCAGCTGGTTTATTTATTATTGTTTTCCATTCTTGATTAAAAGGTATTTTTCATTCAGTCTCAATTTAAACGTCCTTCAACTTCCAAATACTCCCGTTTTAATGGTCTCTTTCTAGGTCATACATAGAAACACCCAATAGTAACACGACGCAATAATATAGACTGAGATACATACGGCACAAGGGGTGGTGAATGTCCCCTCTAGAGTCAGGAATGTAAGTTCTGTTATATTTTCATCTTCATCCAATTCCCACTTGGCTAGAATGGCTCCTTCTTGGACAGCCATACCATGTTCTTCAACCATTGCTGCCTTTACTGCTGCCTCAACCACTGGGTTGTTAAAACATGAAAGCTACAACAAACAGCAAGTATTTATATAAAAATTAATTGATAGCAAAAGAGCGCAACTCCTCATTAGTCCACAGTGAAATTACGAGCAAAGACTCACCCCATCATCATGTGTTTTTACGTGCACAATATGAGAGGGGGTAACTCCCAGCTGTATCAGTGTTTGTATGGTAGTATAACTCCTCAGTGAACTACCATGTACTACTACCATACCTGTAAAATACAAATAATTAACTAGGAGCTACATCAAAAAGTGGATTGCAGATTAGGACAAAAAACCTTTGGCATGTACAGTAAAGCAGTGACCAGAGGCAATGCGGTTGCGAGGTGACCACAGCTGTACCAGTACAACATAACGGCTGAGCAGTCTGTGAGCGACCACATCGTACAACGCTGTGTGAGGTTTGAGTTATGATTGTTGGAATAATTCAAGAACTTTCCCTGACAATCTTGGTGAATGTAAGAAAAACCTGTGCAGTTGACAGACCACCTTTTTTGAAACTCGTTGTTTTCTGGCTTGTATCTCATGTTTATCTAATTGTAAAATAATACGGCCACAGCTATGTATCTAAAAATAACTCAAATCGCCTTAGTTTCAAGCAGGAAACTATCCATTTATAGATAGCTGACACATCCAGACAATGACCGTAGCGCGTAGCATAATAATAGTACTCCATTCCATAAATAAGAATGCAGCAAATAACACCTACCATCACATTACTAAATATCGCTACTAGCAAGTCAAACTACCTGATCCAGTAGCTGTCATATTAGCCAATATTATTTAAAGCTGTCAAGTCAGACGACTTAAAAGATTCAGCTCATTGAACAACTCTACACACAAAGAGTTTCCATTCAGTCATTCTGCCACAACGCAGTAAATGCTTGACAAGATGAAAAAACTTTGTTTGTGTGTGAATTTTCTCGGTTGGTTAAAATGAATAAGCAAAATTTAAACTTTATTTACAAAAAAGAAACACCACTACGTATGTAGTGGCCAAAGACAGATGATGAAAGTATCAGACAGACAAAACTGTATTTTATTTATGATTGCGAGTAGCAGTCATTTTACCAATGCTCGTTCACCTTCTTATCTTCCCCTAAATCATCTATCTAGACAGCCCAAAGCTGCTATTTTAACCACTTCCGATCCGTCGCCTCTCCATCATCCCTATTCTTCCACAATCATTGCCCATTACCCTATGCCCCTCCGTCTTCTGTCCCAGCCCCAGCAAATACCATAACTCTCCCACCTCTGCATCTGTCACCCCAAAGCACCCCCTCCCCTACTCTCTCTCCTACTTACATTTTCACACAATCCACTTTCTTTGGTATTCACCACAGCACCTATTTTGCCCTCACACAGCGCTGTTATCCACTACAGTTTACTTATGATGGGTATTGTTAAAGTATGTCAACGTTTTCAGGACTATTCAAATAAAATGCGCCTAACTTATCATTTTAGCTTCTAATAAGTCAAACTAAATCTATTAATAGTATCATATCAGCTTCTACTAGAAATGTAGACAGAAGAAACCTCCACCACACCCAACTTTAGAATAAACTTCGTTCAATCCCAAACTTTTTTATTTATCAGCTTACAAAAGTATGCTCCAATAGAGGTGGTAAGACTGACACACAAATACTCACAGCTCCGTTTCATACACATACACATAACATCACTACTTAGCTGACATGCTCAGGTCTCTATTGGTTTTAGAATTGACAGCAAGCGGTCTGGGACCAACAATTAAAATAATTTATGTAAAAACAAACACTTACCCTCGGGCTGGTTGTTGACAATATTCTCCTCCATCCAAAAAAGAGCCACAGCTGCATCATAGTCGTCATTGACAACAAACAAGTTTCTGGGAGGTTCACCTTCCAGCCATCTTTAAGAGAAGTGAACGCTATTGTTGAGTATAACATTTCAATAGAAACTATATATTTGTACATATTAAAGAGTCACTTTTCATGAACTGTTAAATAAAACTCTGATGATTGCGTCAAATTAATAAAATAATAGCAATTTATTATAGCTAACTTACAGTTCATCTCCAATTTATTATAGCTAACTTACAGTTCATCTCCAATTTATTATAGCCAACTTACAGTTCATCTCCAATTTATTATAGCTAACTTACAGTTCATCTCCAATTTATTATAACTAACTTACAGTACACTCCAATTTATTATAGGTAACTTACAGTACATCTCCAATTTATTATAGGTAACTTACAGTACATCTCCAATTTATTATAGCTAACTTACAGTTCATTTCCAATTTATTATAGCTAACTTACAGTTCATTTCCAATTTATTATAACTAACTTACAGTTCATCTCCAATTTATTATAGCTAACTTACAGTTCATCTCCAATTTATTATAGCTAACTTACAGTTCATTTCCAATTTATTATAGCTAACTTACAGTTCATCTCCAATTTATTATAACTAACTTACAGTACACTCCAATTTATTATAGGTAACTTACAGTACATCTCCAATTTATTATAGGTAACTTACAGTACATCTCCAATTTATTATAGCTAACTTACAGTTCATTTCCAATTTATTATAGCTAACTTACAGTTCATTTCCAATTTATTATAACTAACTTACAGTTCATCTCCAATTTATTATAGCTAACTTACAGTTCATCTCCAATTTATTATAGCTAACTTACAGTTCATCTCCAATTTATTATAGGTAACTTACAGTTCATCTCCAATTTATTATAGCTAACTTACAGTTCATCTCCAATTTATTATAACCAACTTACAGTTCATCCCCAATTTATTATAGCTAACTTACAGTTCATCTCCAATTTATTATAACTAACTTACAGTTCATCCCCAATTTATTATAGCTAACTTACAGTTCATCTCCAATTTATTATAACCAACTTACAGTTCATCCCCAATTTATTACAGCTAACTTACAGTTCATCTCCAATTTATTATAACCAACTTACAGTTCATCCCCAATTTATTACAGCTAACTTACAGTTCATCTCCAATTTATTATAGCTAACTTACAGTTCATCTCCAATTTATTATAACCAACTTACAGTTCATCCCCAATTTATTATAACTAACTTACAGTTCATGTCCAACTTATTATAGCTAACTTACAGATCATCTCCAATTTATTATAGCTAACTTACAGTTCATCTCCAATTTATTATAGCTAACTTACAGTTCATCTCCAATTTATTATAGCTAACTTACAGATCATCTCCAATTTATTATAACTAACTTACAGTTCATCTCCAATTTATTATAACTAACTTACAGTTCATCTCCAATTTATTATAGCTAACTTACAGTTCATCTCCAATTTATTATAGCTAACTTACAGTTCATCTCCAATTTATTATAGCTAACTTACAGTACATCTCCAATTTATTATAGGTAACTTACAGTTCATCTCCAATTTATTATAGCTAACTTACAGTTCATCTCCAATTTATTATAACCAACTTACAGTTCATCCCCAATTTATTATAACTAACTTACAGTTCATGTCCAACTTATTATAGCTAACTTACAGATCATCTCCAATTTATTATAGGTAACTTACAGTTCATCTCCAATTTATTATAACCAACTTACAGTTCATCCCCAATTTATTATAACTAACTTACAGTTCATGTCCAATTTATTATAACCAACTTAGAGTTCATCTCCAATTTATTATAGGTAACTTACAGTTCATCTCCAATTTATTATAACCAACTTACAGTTCATCCCCAATTTATTATAACTAACTTACAGTTCATGTCCAACTTATTATAGCTAACTTACAGTTCATCTCCAATTTATTATAGCTAACTTACAGTTCATCTCCAATTTATTATAGCTAACTTACAGTACATCTCCAATTTATTATAGGTAACTTACAGTTCATCTCCAATTTATTATAGCTAACTTACAGTTCATCTCCAATTTATTGTAACCAACTTACAGTTCATCCCCAATTTATTATAACTAACTTACAGTTCATGTCCAACTTATTATAGCTAACTTACAGATCATCTCCAATTTATTATAGGTAACTTACAGTTCATCTCCAATTTATTATAGCTAACTTACAGTTCATCTCCAATTTATTATAGCTAACTTACAGTTCATCTCCAATTTATTATAGCTAACTTACAGTTCATCTCCAATTTATTATAACTAACTTACAGTACACTCCAATTTATTATAGCTAACTTACAGTTCATCTCCAATTTATTATAGCTAACTTACAGTACATCTCCAATTTATTACAGCTAACTTACAGTTCATCTCCAATTTATTATAGCTAACTTACAGTACACTCCAATTTATTATAGCTAACTTACAGTACACTCCAATTTATTATAGCCAACTTACAGTTCATCTGCAATTTATTATAGCTAACTTACAGTTCATCTCCAATTTATTATAGGTAACTTACAGTTCATCTCCAATTTATTATAGGTAACTTACAGTACACTCCAATTTATTATAACTAACTTACAGTACATCTCCAATTTATTATAGCCAAGTAGTAATATATGAGCAGATCTCCCTACCAAGTGTTTTTTTGTGGATCTGGTCTTGGGGGTTATGCAATGAGTTACGACGTTGGGTGAATTCGCCGAGTTTATATTGTATTTCATTTGAGAGGTATTTGAGTGGCATTTGAGTGGCATTTAAGTGGCATTTGAGTTTTGATTATTTTTTTACTTGATTTGAACTCATATGGCAGCTAGATTTTGAATGTATGGCATTTAAGTTTTGATACTTTTTTCACATAATTTGAACTCATATGGCATCTTGAGAGAGAGGAGAGAGAAGACAGAGAGGAGAGAGGAGAGTGGATATATTTATATCTACATAGAGAGAGGAGATATATCTACATTGAATAAATATATTCATCAAAAATGAAAATGATATGATTATATACCTGATTACATAATAAGTAGGGAAAATCTTCCTATATAATATAGCTAGAGTCAGTAAATACTAAGTTATACAAAGCAATACAACTTGTAATGACAATCAATGCATTCATACATACATACATATGGTATCTTGAGAGAGAGAAAGAGAGAGAGGAGAGAGATCTTTTAGTTTTCTAGCAATTAATGTATATATGGTCAATTATGTACATATTTATGGGTATATTTATATCTACATAGAGAGAGAAGAGAGGAGATATATCTAAATTGAATAAATACATTGATTAAAAATGAATCATTATATGATTATATACATTTATTACATAATAAGTAAGGAAAATCTCCCCACATAATATAGCTAGAGTCAGTAAATACTACGTAATACAAAGCACTACAACTTGTAATAAATACAAAGTAATAACAGTTAATGCATAGTTTGTTCCTTTATAATGATGTCTTTGATGTAGTGATGTTACATCTTAGGAAGGAAGACTTCTGTTCTATGTGCTTTTAATTTCGTAATGAACTAAAATAAAAAAATTATGTATTAGTATAGAATGATTAAGCAAAAATGTAAAATAATTACATGAATTTGAATTATAGTTCTAGTTACATTAGATAGTTTACATTATTAGAAAAGGGAAATAACTCACCAAGTTACATTGTTCAACTTGTTCTTTCTTGAGCATTATTTTCACCAAGTGCTTTTGATTCTCTTTCATCTATCTAAAACAAAACAAAAAATACTTGCTTTATAAATATGTTGTAAAAAAAATACACTAATTACACCAAAAAAGTGCTTTTTTTTTACCTGAAAAAATGTATATGTTCAACATTTTGTTGTAAAAACTACGCTAATTACACCCAAAAAGTCCTTTTCTTTACCATGAAAATGTATATATTCAGCATTTTGTTGTAAAAAATACACTAATTACATCAAAAAAGTCCTTTTTTCACCTAGAAAATGTATATATTCAGCATTTTGTTTAATTTATGGTAAAAATTAGTAAAACTCACCTATAGTGATATGATTGCCTTGAGTTATAGATTAGCTTTTTGAACTCTTGTTCCGGACAGTTTTTTTTCAGCATCATCGAAATATAATATAAGTAATTTTTAGAGTCTTCATTGGTTTGGTATCATCTAAGTAGGTGATAGATCTTGAAAGAAATTCTTGCTGTGTTGGAGAAGTGTGCTGTCTTCAGAATCCATGTAGTTTGAGTCTTCATTGATTTGGTATCATCTAAGTAAGTCGTAGATCTTAAAAGGAATTCTTGCTGTGTTGGAGAAGTAGATTGTCTTCAAAATTCATGTAGTTTGAGTCTTCATTGGTTTGGTATCATCTAAGTAGGTGGTAGATCTTGAAAGAAATTCTTGCTGTGTTGGAGAAGTGTGCTGTCTTCATCTTCATTGGTTTGGTATCATCTAAGTAGGTGGTAGATCTTGAAATGAATTTTTGCTGTGTTGGGGAAGTATGCTGTCTTCAAAATCTATGTAGTTTGAGTCTTCATTGGTTTGGTATCATCTAAGTAGGTGGTAGATCTTGAAAGGAATTCTTGCTGTGTTGTAGACTGTCTTCAAAATTCATGTAGTTTGAGTCTTCATTGGTTTGGTATCATCTAAGTAGGTGGTAGAGCTTGAAAGGAATTCTTTCTGTGTTGGAGAAGTATGCTGTCTTCAGAATCCATGTAGTTTGAGTCTTCATTGATTTGGTGTCATCTAAGTAAGTCGTAGATCTTGAAAGGAATTCTTGCTGTGTTGGAGAAGTCGACTGTCTTCAAAATTCATGTAGTTTGAGTCTTCATTGGTTTGGTATCATCTAAGTAGGTGGTAGATCTTGAAATGAATTCTTGCTGTGTTGGAGAACTAAGTAGGTGATAGATCTTGAAAGAAATTCTTGCTGTGTTGGAGAAGTGTGCTGTCTTCAGAATCCATGTAGTTTGAGTCTTCATTGATTTGGTATCATCTAAGTAAGTCGTAGATCTTGAAAGGAATTCTTGCTGTGTTGGAGAAGTAGACTGTCTTCAAAATTCATGTAGTTTGAGTCTTCATTGGTTTGGTATCATTTAAGTAGGTGGTAGATCTTGAAATGAATTTTTGCTGTGTTGGAGAAGTATGCTGTCTTCAAAATTCATGTAGTTTGAGTCTTCATTGGTTTGGTATCATCTAAGTAGGTGGTAGATCTTGAAATGAATTCTTGCTGTGTTGGAGAAGTGCGCTGTCTTCAAAATCGATGTAGTTTGAGTCTTCATTGATTTGGTATCATCTAATTAAGTCGTAGATCTTGAAAGGAATTCTTGCTGTGTTGGAGAAGTATGCTGTCTTCAAAATTCATGTAGTTCGAGTCTTCATTGGTTTGGTATCAATTAAGTAGGTGGTAGATCTTGAAATGAATTTTTGCTGTGTTGGAGAAGTATGCTGTCTTCAAAATTCATGTAGTTTGAGTCTTCATTGGTTTGGTATCATCTAAGTAGGTGGTAGATCTTGAAAGAAATTCTTTCTGTGTTGGAGAAGTATGCTGTCTTCAAAATTCATGTAGTTTGAGTCTTCATTGGTTTGGTATCATCTAAGTAGGTGGTAGATCTTGAAATGAATTCTTGCTGTGTTGGAGAAGTGCGCTGTCTTCAAAATCGATGTAGTTTGAGTCTTCATTGATTTGGTATCATCTAATTAAGTCGTAGATCTTGAAAGGAATTCTTGCTGTGTTGGAGAAGTATGCTGTCTTCAAAATTCATGTAGTTTGAGTCTTCATTGGTTTGGTATCATTTAAGTAGGTGGTAGATCTTGAAATGAATTTTTGCTGTGTTGGAGAAGTATGCTGTCTTCAAAATTCATGTAGTTTGAGTCTTCATTGGTTTGGTATCATCTAAGTAGGTGGTAGATCTTGTGTAGTAGATGATGCTTCTCCGCTTGCTATTGAAGAACTGGATGCTTTCTGTGTGAAAACAGTGGCTCTTAAATAGCTAAAGTCGCACTGATTAAACCTTATGAATCAGCATTTTTTCCAATGCTTTCGCGGGAATAAAAACTGTTTGTTCCCGCGAAAGCAAGGGTTTCCATTCGCGTGAAAATAAATTATTTATTCCCGCGAAAGCAACGGTTTCTATTCGCGTGAAAATAAACTATTTATTCCCGCGAAAGCAACAGTTTCTATTCGCGTGAAAATAAACTATTTATTCTCGCGAAAGCAACAGTTTCCATTCGCGTGAAAATAAATTATTTATTCCCGCGAAAGCAACAGTTTCTATTCGCGTGAAAATAAACTATTTACTCCCGCGAAAGCAACAGTTTCTATTTGCGTGAAAATAAATTATTTATTCCCGCGAAGGCAACGGTTTCCGTTCGCGTGAAAATAATTTATTTTTTCCCGCGAAAGCAACAGTTTCTATTCGCGTGAAAATAAACTATTTATTCCCGCGAAAGCAACAGTTTCCATTCGCGTGAAAATAAACTATTTATTCCCGCGAAAGCAACAGTTTCCATTCGCGTGAAAATAAATTATTTATTCCCGCGAAAGCAACAGTTTCTATTCGCGTGAAAATAAACTATTTACTCCCGCGAAAGCAACAGTTTCTATTCGCGTGAAAATAAATTATTTATTCCCGCGAAAGCAACGGTTTCCATTCGCGTGAAAATAATTTATTTTTTCCCGCGAAAGCAACAGTTTCTATTCGCGTGAAAATAAACTATTTATTCCCGCGAAAGCAACAGTTTCCATTCGCGTGAAAATAAATTATTTATTCCCGCGAAAGCATTGGTTTGTATTCGCGTGAAAATAAAATTTTTATTCCCGCGAAAGCAACGGTTTCCATTCGTGTGAAAATAAAGTATTTATTCCCGCGAATGGAAACCGTTGCTTTCGCGGGAATAAACAGTTTTTATTCCCGCGAAAGCATTGGAAAAAAATGCTGATTCATAGGGTTTAATCAGTGCAACTTTAGCTATTTAAGAGCCACTGTTTTCACACAGAAAGCATCCAGTTCTTCAACAGCAAGCGGAGAAGCATCATCTACTACAGCTACTAGGAGACCATCCAGCATCAAGGTAAGAAATGCTAAAATAATTATTTGTCTTTAGTTAATTAAATCATCTGGCTCTAAGTGGTGATAAGGTAAAAAATAATCAATAATTATTTAACACTAGTAGAAAGCTCTAATTATTTATTTTTAAAATAAATAGTAAATAATTATTTAACACTATAATAATTTCAGTATATTCACATCATTAAAAAACTAAGTTCTTTTACCATTTTGCAGGTATGATGACATCACACTCCAAAGCACTTCTTAAGCTCCATATTGAACCAACTACAACTACCAACAACATCAACACTATCTCCACTACAACCACCAATTCCACCACCAACGGCATTCACATTGATGATAGAAGACCCAATCCTAACACCTTTAATGATACATCTTCCTGCTCAAACATCAACACTCCTGCTGCTATAGCAATGAAACATCATGTAAGCAACCAGCATCGAGGTAAGAAGTGCTAAAATAATTATTTGTCTATAGTCAATTAAATCATCTAGTTCTTTGGAACTAGCTTTTTATTATTATTTTATTATTTAGATCACTACAACCACTAAGAGGACTCTAAGTAGAGTTAAGGTAAAAAATAATAAATAATTATTTAACACTAGTAAAAGGCTCTAATTATTTATTTTTACAATGAATGATAACTGTTTTATGTTGATAATGAAGTAAAATAATACAATATTGAAAGTTTTAATCTTTTTTTGGTTGTAAAGTTCAAAATCGACCTGTAGTTCAAGGCATCATTTAATAAGCTAACCTATTTTTTCTCTCGGACATACGACAATTCTGTCTAGCAATGTTAAAATACTGCGATCTTGAGAGGAAACAGGGTAGGTTCTATGAGCATAAAATTATCTAGGAGAGATACTTCTATGGTCAAGAGAACGACTCCATATCGTAATAGGAGGATAACTCCATAGTGCAACTAGTTGAGTTCTTCAACTAGTGTTAAATAATTATTTATTATTTCTTACCTTAATACAGAAAGTCTCCTAGTAGTTGTAGTAGATGTTGATCCTTCAGTCACTGTTGTTGAAGTGGATGCTTTCTGTGTAAAAACGGTGCTCCTTATATAGCTAGGTTGTACGAGGTACTAGGTACCGATTGACACGAGTTGATTTCAATGAAAAGCCTTTATAATATATAAGCAGGAAAATTCACGCGAAAACTAAAAAAATAAAAAACATTCTTCGCGGGAGTTTTCCGTCTTATATGTTATAAAGGCTGTACGCAAAAAACTCACGCGAAAACCGAAACTCAATAAAAACTTCTTCGCGGGAGTTTTCCTTCTTATGTGTTATAACAGCTTGATGCAAAAACTCACGCGAAAACAAAAAGAATAAAAAAAACTTCTTCGCGGGAGTTTTCCTTCTATGTACTATAAAGGCCTTACGCGGAAAACTTACGGTAAAAAAAATTGCGTGAACTTTCTGCATAAAGCCTTCATAACATAAAAGAAGGAAAACTCCCGCGAAAGAATTGTTTTCTATTTTCCGTTTTCGCGTGAGTTTTCCGTGTAAAGCCTTTATAGTATATAGAAGGAAAACTCCCGCGAAGAGAATTTTTTGACTGTTTCACTTTTCGCGTGAGTTTTCCCTGTAAAACCTTTATGACTTATAAGAAGGAAAACTCCCGCGAAGAATTTTGTTTTTAGTTTCGGTTTTCGCGTGAGTTTTTGCGTAAAGGCTTTATAACATATAAGACGGAAAACTCCCGCGAAGAATGTTTTTTATTTTTTTTAGTTTTCGCGTGAGTTTTCTGCGTAAAGACCTGCTTATATATCATAAAGGCTTTTTATTGGAATCAACTCGTGTCAATCGGTACCTAGTACCTAGTACAACCTAGTACAACCTAGCTATATAAGAAGCACCGCTTTTCCACAGAAAGCATCCACTTCAACAACAGTGACTGAAGGATCAACATCTACTACAACTACTAGGAGATTTTCTGTATTAAGGTGAGAAATATTAAATAATTATTCAACACTGGTTGAAAAACTCAACTAGTTGCACTCTGGAGTTATCCTCCTATTACGATATGGCCTGACCATAAAAGTATCTCTCCTAAATAATTTCATGCTCATAGAACCTATCCTGTTTCCGCTCAAGATCGCAGTCTTTTGGCATTGATTGACAGAATTGTCGTAGGTCCGAGAGAAAAAATAGGTTAGCCTTAAATGACATCTTGAACGACAGGTTGATTTTGAACTTTACAGCCAAAAAACGATTACAACTTTCATTATTGTATTGTTTTACTTCATTATCAGCATAAAACAGTTATTATTCATTGTATTTAATATGAAAAATAATTTTTACTGATGATGATTATTATTATTATTATTCTTATTATTGTTAATATTATTGTGATTTCATTTGGTTTTCATTGTTACTTTATTGAATTTTGTTCGTCTTGTGATCTAAATAATAAAATAATAATAAATATTTATTTACCACTAGTTGAAAAACTCACCTACTTGCACTATGGAGAAAATAGCCTCCTACAACCAAATCCGTTTGTGTTACAAACCCTGTCTTTGGATATTGATAAATCGAACCTCAACTAGAATTCACTCCTAGGTAATTTATCTTTACTAGATAATTTTATGCTAATAGTATCTAAGTTATTTCTTTGTAAGATCACAGACTTTGACATTAACAAAATTGTGTGTTTGTCCGAGCACTAGTAAAGTACCTGACTCTAATTATTTATTATTAACAAAATAATAAGTAATTAATATTTAATGCTAGTTGAACCTAGATATAAATTTATCTCTACTAGATAGTTTCATACTCACACAAACTGTTTCTTCGCTACTTTATGTATATGTAGATAAAGCCAATGAAAATAAATGAATCAATTGTAACAATCAATTTTTTTGTATTTTGTAGACACAATGCCTACTTTGGACTCTTGTTTGAGACAAAACGCAGTAGCAGCAAAGACTATAAAACATCTGGATAAGATCCAATTGAAGTAACTGCAGATAACTAAAGGAAAAACATGTGCTACAGCATACAGAGTGAACAAGGTGTGTGTAGATTATTACTCAGTCTCATTACACTACTATTACTAAGAATTATTGTAGGTGTTGGATAAAAGATTGAGCAGTAATTTTAATAAATTCTAACCATTGTAAATAATACTTCAACTCAAATAAAATTAAGGAAAATTGAATGGAATAAAAGAATATTTCACCAAATACCCCAGTTTTCTTGTGGATATATACAAATAGATGAATATCTAGCTTCATCTATTTTTTTCATTTGAGTGCGATTATTTCCCCTCCTCTCTCCTCTTTTCCTCTCTTCTTTCTCTCAAGATACCATATGAGTTCGAATTATGTAAAAAACTATCAATACTTAAATGCCATACATTCATAATGTTTTTTATTGTAGTTATTTCCCAAATACTGTAAATTTTAACCATTTAAAGGTATAATTTGACGATTTTCCAAGATATTTTATAGTATTCAATATACTTATTATGTAAATAACTAAAAGAAATATTTACGCTCAAGCCTCCTCTCTCTCCTCTCTCCTCTCTCCTCTCTCCTCAACCAAATACTCCTCTCTCCTCTCTTGCAGTTATTTCCCAAATACTGTAAATTTTAACCATCTAGAGGACTAACTTGGTGATTTTCCAACATATTTTATAGCATTCAATATAGTTATTATGTCATAAATGTATATTATTCAATCTAGATATAAATATGTACATAATTATCCATATATACATGGTTGTATAAAAAACTAAAAAATCTCTCTCTCTCTCTCCTCTCTTCTCTCTCCTCTGTACATAGCTATAAAATGTTAATATGGACATGAATTTGGACATGCACATGTACATAAATATGAACATAGGTATGTACGTAAATGGACATGAATATGGACATGTACATAAATGGACATGAATATGGACATGAATATGGACATGAATATGGACATGAATATGGACATGAATATGGACATGTACCTATTCATGTCCATTTATGCACATGTACATGAATATGGACATGTGCGTATTTACTGACTCTAGCTATATTATATAGGAAGATTTTCCCTACTTATTATGTAATAAATGTATATAATCATACAATGATTCATTTTTGATCAATATATTTATTCAATGTAGATATATCTCTCTCCTCTCTCTATGTAGATATAAATATACCCATAAATATGTACATAATTAACCATATATACATGAATGTATAGAAACAAAAAATCTCTCTCCTCTCTCTCTCCTCTCTCTCTTTCTTTCTCTCAAGATACCATATGTATGTATGTATGCATTGATTGTCATTACGAGTTGTGGTGCTTTGTATTACTTAGTATTTACTGACTCTAGCTATATTATATAGGAAGATTTTACCTACTTATTATGTAATCAGGTATATAATCATATAATGTTTCATTTTTGATCAATATAGTTATTCAATGTAGATATATCTCCTCTCTCTCTATGTAGATATAAATATACCCATAAATATGTACATAATTAACCATATATATATATATGAATGTACAGAAAACTAAAGAATCTCTCTCTCCCTCTCTCCTCTCTCTCCCTCTCTCCTCTATCTCTTTCTTTCTCTCAAGATACCATATGTATGTATGTATGTATTGATTGTTTGTTACAAGTTGTAGTGCTTTGTGTTACTTAGTATTTACTGACTCTAGCTATATTATATAGGAAGATTTTCCCTACTTATTATGTAATCAATGTATATAATCTTATAATGTTTCATTTTTGATCAATATATTTATTCAATGTAGATAAAACTCCTCTCTCCTCTCTCTCTTCTTTCTCCTCTCTCTCAAGATGCCATATGAGTTCGAATTATGTGAAAAAATTATCAAAACTTAAATGCCATACATTCAAAATCTAGCTGCCATATGAGTTCAAATTAAGTAAAAAAATAATCAAAACTCAAATGCCACTTAAATGCCACTCAAATGCCACTCAAATGTCTCTCAAATGAAATACAATATAAACTCGGCGAATCCATCCAACGCCGTAACTCATTGCATAACCCCCAAGGTCTAATCCACAAAAAAACACTTGGTAGGGAGATCTGCTCATATATTACTACTTAGCCAACTTACAGTTCATCTCCAATTTATTATAGCTAACTTACAGTTCATCTCCAATTTATTATAGCTAACTTACAGTCCATTTCCAATTTATTATAGCTAACTTACAGTTCATTTCCAATTTATTATAACTAACTTACAGTTCATCTCCAATTTATTATAACTAACTTACAGTACACTCCAATTTATTATAGCTAACTTACAGTTCATCTATAATTTATTATAGCTAACTTACAGTTCATCTCCAATTTATTATAAGCAACTTACAGTTCATCTCCAATTTATTATAGCTAACTTACAGTTCACACCAATTTATTATAGCTAACTTACAGTTCATCTCCAATTTATTATAGCTAACTTACAGTTCATCTCCAATTTATTATAGCTAACTTACAGTTCATCTCCAAAAATTGTTATAATAAAATCATTTTCTCATTCTCAAATCAACTACTGTCAAATACCTTGCATCATAACACTGAGCATAAAACAAACAAATATAAAATGTAGATATAGGGTCAAAGCATGTTTCCATATCAAGACAAATTATCGCCAAATCTCCGTGGTTTGCTATCACAAATAATTGGCGACAACGGCATATATTTCCACAACTCAAAATTTGTTGCTGTTGGTTGAACTACGCTCACAGAGACAGTTGCAGCCAATGTGTTGTTAAGTAAAATTTAGCCGACTAGCGCTGAAGGCTGTTTTTATTATTAATTTTTTATATTGAGGAATAAATAAATGAAAAAAAATTGCAGAGTTGTTGGCTGGCTAGGAAGGCTGTGGTGACAAGGAATTTTAGTAGCACATTGGTTATCATTCAATAAATGATATTATTTTTTATTAGTTAGGAATAAATAATAACAAAACAACCATGTGAATTTTTGTTAAAAAAAATACTAACATTTGTTTTTTGATACTGCAATAATTAATTGCCAGCAGCAAAGACTCGTTGGTTTCAAATCAGCTGTATTGTTTCATAAATAACGAGTGTAATAAACCACAAAAGATCATCGTTGGTTAAATATAAACACACACACAAGCTAACGATGCCAAGTCGGTTACAATGGATAATTTCCCACTTCCTGTTTTATTACGCATGCATGGTTTTATAGCCTTTGGCCACATTAGCGTTTCAATGGCAATAAACATCTGGCATTTGGCTAATCGCCAATTTTTTGCTTTCAGAGAGCGATTAATATTTTTCGACAAGTCTCATGACAAATTTATTGACAATGGTATTTCCAACAGGAATTTCCCTTTATCACCGGCAGTATCGTCAATTTGTCACGATATGGAAACCCTGTACATTCTATTGGAGGTCACAGTGTAACTATACAAAGCACCAGAGCAGATTCGTCAAATCCCATAAACATCTAATTGGGTGAAAAGCTCTACAAACAAGTAAACGCAAAGGCCAGAACTATCCTGCAATGAAACTACCTGTCTGGGTTGGCTGGAGGAAGATGTTGCTCCTCCAGTTGCTGTTGTTGGAGTGGATGCTTTTTGTGTAAAAAACAGTGGCTCTTAAAGAGCTAAAGTTGCACCGAACGACTTGAACTCAATCGTGCAAAAGTCTTTATCTATTATCAAGCAATTTTCGTGCGAATAAAGTTGTTTTTGTTGCACAAAAAACCTTATATATTGTAATGGATTCCGGTCTGTTACCATGGACATCCACTAGTCTCGAGTATTATACCTCTCTCCAGAGGGGACATGGTGCTGACCGACAGTGACAACTGTGCAGGGTAACCGAATTACCCGGTAAGGCAGGAGCCCATGGCTCAGACAAACAGTACCGTGTAATGCTTGTAATAATGGCTATATTCTCTAAGACAGTCCTGGGGGTAATTATTCCTCTAGGGTTAGCAATATAAGGGCATATGCCATGGCAACATAGGAATGAATGCACAGAACACATGAAATGTCTCTCCTTTTATAGGAGAGCTCACAAGTATAGAACATATAAGAATAACAAGACAGGAAGTAAATAAACCAATGTAAGTGCTTATATAAATAGTCCACCAATCAGGTAAGAATAAGAGAGTAAATAAGGGTGGTGCCAAGTGGCTAAGGGCGGAGTCCTATCTCCTGCTGGCCAATCAGGCTGTTCCATGAGGTCCCAAGGCTCCAGTTAGTTTGTGGTCCTGGTTACGGTCGATGTTAGGGTAGATAGCTTTGGCTCCTGGCTTGGTGAGAAGTCCTGGCTAAGTTCCAAGTTCCACAGCTAAGGCAGCAATCTTGTGCCGGCCCTGTGGCAGCATACCGGCCCTGTAGAGGTCACTACCGGCCCGGTACCGGCCCTGTGTACTGTGCTACCGGCACAGTATGGCTCTGCTACCGGCACAGCATCATACCGATGACCGTAGGTGCATCGCCAGCGCATAGAGTGGAGAAGTGGTGTAGCGAACGCCCTGTTCACTAGTATCTTTCACCAAAATCTACCACAATATTACAAAGAAATTTTTGCGCAAAGAAAAATTTTTCTCGCGCTAAAATCCTTATGTTATAAAAGGAATTTTTGCTCAAAAAAGTTGTTATAAAGGGATTTTCGGGAAAAGAAGTTAGTTTTTCTGCAAGAAAATCCTGATATATTATAAAGAGACTTTCACGCAAAGAAAAAATTTGTTCGCTCGAAAATCTTTATAAACTATAAACGCATTTTTGCAAGCAAAAGTTGGGATTTTTTCTCCCAAGAATCCTTTCATGTTTTAGAGAGACTTTCACGTGAAGAAAATTTGTTTTCGCTTCGAAGATCCTTAAATATCATCGAGGGATTTTCGCATTAAGTAAACAACATTTTTTCAGACAAGTAGGATTTCTGCTCGGGTCGATCAGTGAAACTTTGACTATATAAAAAGCACCGTTTTTACACAGAAATCATCCACTCAGGCAACAACGTCTGAAGCAGTAACAGGTACTTCAGCATCCACTGCAACAACTAATATGATTCTTGGCAATAAGGTAAAAGTTGATAAATAATTATTTATTGTTTACTATACTCAGATAATATTTGTTCACAAAAGATTGCTAGTGACCCACGCCAATTCTTTACACTGTATAGTATTAGCTATTAACAATTTTCTTTTTTTCTAGAGTTACTCATAGAAATGAATACAGTCGATGTCAACACAATAGAAAACAGCCATAACCCTTTATCTGAAGAAGACTTGGTACTTCTGCAAAACTTGTAAGAAAAAAATTGAAGACACATTACAGATTTTTGCAAGCAATGTTCGTGTTATCAGCAAAAACTGGTCACAACAGCTTAAGAGTTTTCGACATGAAACTCTTTTAGCGCTACAGCTCTTAAAGAATGATACCACAACGGAGATTCAAGGAAAACGTTCTCAATTAATACAATAACGTCAGCAAAACTTGCCAAATGTTCCTGTTTCTTTCAACAACACCTGTATAAAAAAAAGAACTCGAATAATATCGAATCATCAAAAGATGCGAAAGCCTAAAAGATAAAAAGACAAACTATAACTCAGTCTACATTATGTTTTTATCTGCTATATTTTCTGTATCTGTATGGTAAATACCTCTGTACATTCTTTAGAATCAATGGTAGAACTATTCAATGCATATCTAAGATCGTTTTCTTCTTATATAATAAAGTTATACAATAATACAACACTTCATTTTTATATGACATTCATATAAACCCTAAAAAAACAACTCCTGCACAATAAATACTTAGTTAATCATACAATTACAAACAAAATTAATACCAATAAAACTGGTGCACAAAAAAAAGATACTCTTTCAGGTTTTCATGGTAACTGGTACCAACAAAAAAGCACTTGGAACCAGGAAAACCTTCTTGTCCTTAGGCACCATGACAGAGATCTGCTCTGCTCCTACCTTACCATTACGTTGAGGCTATAACAAGGACAGGTTGAAACAATTCTATTTTCGGTGGTTTTCACAATCTGCAGGCATCTTTGGAATGGTTATCGGAAAAGATTTCAGTTTTAAGCTTCAGAATGCAAAGATTGCAGATTCAAGAACCCAGCTATTCTCTGTATAAACACAGCTGTAGCAAGCAGTGAAGCTGCCTCTGAAAACAAACATGGCTCCTTGGAGAGATAAATGGGTTATGGAGAAAAGTTGGGATGAAGTAGAGAGATTTGGGATTTGGTAGAAACATGGGAGTGTAGAGGAAGGGTGATGGATGTTTGAAAGAATGAAACTTGGGCAGAGAAAAAAACGTGTATACCGCACAGACCTCTGCACTATGTGGTTAAGAAAAAACGAAAAAATGTTTATTTACCAACACACAAATGTTTTATTGTCGATAACCAAAACCTAAAACACACAACATTTACAGAAATTATAAAATAATGCAGCAGTGCTGACAATCTAATGATTTGATTTGAATTAATTTATTTGAATTATCCATTTTTGAATTATTTTAAAGAAAAATAATATCAAAAACAAAAATAAAAAATTTAACACAACACACAGGCTCTTCAAACAAAGTAACAATTATTATTCATGCATTGGTATCTATCTATATTTACAATCATGAAAAAACGTCTGTCTGTCTGTCTGTATGTCTGTCTGTGTGTCTGTATGTCTGTCCGTATGTTTGTCTTTATGTCTGTCTGTAATTCCGTTTGAATGCTGGTTAAACCACAGTACTGAAAGAAATGAAAACTGCGGTACAAACGTTCTGTAGGACCAATTTGTTGCGTGGCGAGTCTAAATTTGCAATTTGATCTCAAACCAGAGATACTTAGAAATTTAATACTCTTTTCCATAAAGTAGGTAGAGACGAATGACAAAAGGGCACATTTTGCTAATACGGGATAGTTTGTGTGTAAAATAAATAAATAACTAAATGCTGGTTTAGGACACATTATCTTCCTCCAGTAGGTATAAATTGCAACATCTTTCATACCTTCATTTTTTGCAAGTTAACAATCTCAGTAGTGAATGCAGTATGCTTGCAGACAGCACACCTCTGTTATCTTGAGCATTGAGAAAGGGAGAGGAAGATGGTAAAACAGGGCAGAGGTGGAATAAGGCAGACATAGAGCAAGGCAGAGGATGAGGGTGAGGGGTAGAGCAGGGCAGTCATAGAGCGAGGTAGAGGGTGAGGGGTAGAGCCGGGCAGGCATAGAGCGAGGTAGAGGGTGAGGGGTAGAGCGGGGCAGACATAGAGCAAGGTAGAGGGTGAGGGATAGAGCAGGGCAGACATAGAGTAAGGTAGAAGGTGAGGGGTAGAGCGGGGCAGGCATAGAGCGAGGTAGAGGGTGAGGGGTAGAGCCGGGCAGGCATAGAGCGAGGTAGAGGGTGAGGGGTAGAGCCGGGCAGACATAGAGCAAGGTAGAGGGTGAGGGATAGAGCGGGGCAGACATAGAGCAAGGTAGAGGGTGAGGGATAGAGCAGGGCAGACATAGAGTAAGGTAGAAGGTGAGGGGTAGAGCGGGGCAGGCATAGAGCGAGGTAGAGGGTGAGGGGTAGAGCCGGGCAGACATAGAGCAAGGTAGAGGGTGAGGGATAGAGCGGGGCAGACATAGAGCAAGGTAGAGGGTGAGGGATAGAGCAGGGCAGACATAGAGTAAGGTAGAAGGTGAGGGGTAGAGAGGGGCAGACATAGAGCAAGGTAGAGGGTGAGGGGTAGAGCAGGGCAGACATAGAGCAAGGTAGAGGGTGAGGGGTAGAGCCGGGCAGACATAGAGCAAGGTAGAGGGTGAGGGATAGAGCGGGGCAGACATAGAGCAAGGTAGAGGGTGAGGGATAGAGCAGGGCAGACATAGAGTAAGGTAGAAGGTGAGGGGTAGAGCGGGGCAGGCATAGAGCGAGGTAGAGGGTGAGGGGTAGAGAGGGGCAGACATAGAGCAAGGTAGAGGGTGAGGGGTAGAGCAGGGCAGACATAGAGCAAGGTAGAGGGTGAGGGGTAGAGCAGGGCAGGCATAAAGCTAGGTAGAGGTTGAGGGGTAAAGCGGGGCAGACAAGGTGGGATAGAGAAAAGGTGAGCGGAGGGATTTAGGCAAGAGTAAAACGACCCCACTATTTGAATGCAACTTATATTGGTAGTATATGATATATAAAAAGTATGGTACGCGTTATGCAATATATATAGTCCTTGACAGAATGGAGATTTACATTGTGCCATGATTCCGTGTTGTCTGGTCTAATCACTTCCTGTTAGTAGATGTATTGTCTAGTCTAATCACTTGCGGTTAGTAGATGTGTTGTATAGTCCAATCACTTCCTGTTAGTAGATGTGTTGTCTAGTCTAATAACTTCCTGTTAGTAGATGTATTATTTCAATCATCTGCTGCTGAATTTGACGTAATATCATTAAGAAGGGATTTTGTCACAATATCGCACAAACACGTCACACACAAAATCACGAATATCACACAGATTACTTCGCTCAACCTCATGATGTCTGCAGCTCAATTTAAAGTATCCAGTTTCACTTCTAATGCCACAGTTCCACTTTGATCTTCCTCCTCTCTCTCTACATCAACATCTACAACTGAATAGAGAAAGGTAACTTTGTATTACATAGAGTTATACATATATAGTGTTATTTATTGTTTGACTAACAGTTGCTTACAATAGCCTGTGGTTTATGATCTAGTGCTATGAATAGCACAGAAAGATAATTTAAATACCTAATTCCAAAATAGTTGTAGAAGTTGTCGTGAGGTATTGAATTGAGAGTTGTCCATTCTACGCTAGAGTGAACAACTCCATATTAAATCTTTTGAAAGGGTACACAATACATTTGGCACCATTTACTGGCAGAGTTTACTGTTTACCAATGAAATAAGAAGTTGTCATACCTTGAGGGTCAGCTAGTTCACTGAGTGATTGAGATTTAGTAACTGATAAGTCAACATCCAGTGAAGTACCTGATGCTCCCTGGGCTGATGGTTCACCTGCAGCAGAAATCGATTCTGCAAACACTTTGGCTGATATAAATCAAACTTGACACTAAAGAAGTTGATTAGCCGGTAGAGTGCTGGAAATTGTTGCTACAAATTAATTGTAAAGAATTCTTTCACCAAAAGTCAAATAGTGATTAGTCAATACACATCCAGGGAAAGTTTGGAGGTACAACTTAGCAACTTTTTGATAGACACAAAAACTGATTCTTACAAAAGTGCACAGTGACAAAACCATGACATAAGCTCACACTATGGAATGATAGCATTTTATATATTATAGACTTGTATATGATTGGTCAATGGCTATTATCTACCTAGACACAGTTGCTCAATGGTTATTATACTTTTATATAAAGATATGTTCATTTAATGGTCGTTATACACCTGGATATGATTGGTCAACAGCTAGTATATACCTGGATGTGATTGGTCGATAGCTGAAGTCTGAGTTACAACAACATCCTGTTTATCGTCTACATCTGAACTCCAGGATGAACTGTTTGAAGTTTTGAGAGTTTTATATGGGACGAGAGCGCTGGCATCTGTCCCCACTGGAATAAAGGGAGATAACTTCAATGTACCATCACACTGCACAGATAATGAAGGCTTGTGAGTCTTTTCAAGCTAGAAAAATCTTATTAACTGTGGTCACTAAGGAGCAATTCAATTGGAAAGTTTCAACTTATGTATATTATAGAGAACACAACTGCTCAGTATTTCACATTTGTGTTCAACGAAGTTGCAGTTTGCGGCAATGATGATTCAAAAGTGATGATACAATCGCATCAATGAAATTAACTGATTCGGAAATTGTTCCACATAACCTCTGGATGTTTGGAATGATTTTTCAAAATGATATCTGTACTTCGGATTTCGGCAATCATTCTCAATAGGATCTCTGTCCTGGAAATCGCTTGCATACCACAATAGCATTATGAAATATCTTTGTAACCTTCATTTGACTTTCTCTCATAAAGTGCAGTATCTTTTTACAAACCCTTTGACAAAGCATCAAACTTGATATTGAAATATTTGCCCCCTTAGCACATTTGCTGTCACAAAATACTCAGTTACATTTCTCCGCCTCTAAAAGTTCCTATTTGTGTTCATCTCTGACTTAACACAGCCTTGTATTACCGGTCAGCAATTATCTTCAGTTGAGCTGCTTTTCTTTATTTGAAATAATTATTAAAAAGTTCTATTAGTTGAATCCTGGAAAAGCGTGCGACTCCTTGCTACTACTTATATCGGGCCACATTGAGATCTTTTGCAATTTTGATTAGTATTTCTCAAGCATGTAATTCAAACTGTCTTAGCAACCATCTTCAAAAGCTAAACAGGATATAACTGACGCTTACATGTGACTATACATATACACCAAGTCAAAGAGTAGTAGTTGTCTTCTCTCTCATATATGTGTGTTGTCACTTGATTTATAAAAGTTATGTTTAAGAAACCATTGTTAGCGATCGCTCGAGCAACAAATGAGACACAAAATTGAGAACAGCATTGGTCAAAATTAGTAGACTACCTGTGTCTATTTGTACTTCATCCATCCGCTCTATTTCTGCCTTCTGGTTTTCTTTTATCTCTATTTGTCTACGGACTCCCTCCTCTAGCTCTGGTATATCATTTACTGCTGTATAAGTAAGTTGTCTCCACTTTATCTTATATATAGTATATGTATGCAGTATCATATATATAGTATACGTATGTAGTACCTTATATATAGTATGTGTATGTAGTACCATATATATAGTATATGTATGTAGTACCATATATATAGTATATGTATGTAGTACCATATATATAGTATATGTATGTAGTACCATATATATATAGTATATGTATGTAGTACCATATATATAGTATATGTATGTAGTACCATATATACATAGTATATGTATGTAGTACCATATATATAGTATATGTATGTAGTACCATATATATAGTATATGTATGTAGTACCATATATATAGTATGTGTATGTAGTACTATATATATAGTGTATGTATGTAGTACCATATATATATAGTATATGTATGTAGTACCATATATATAGTATATGTATGTAGTACCGTATATATAGTATATGTATGTAGTACCATATATATAGTATATGTATGTAGTACTATATATATAGTGTATGTATGTAGTACCATATATATATAGTATATGTATGTAGTACCATATATATAGTATATGTATGTAGTACCGTATATATAGTATATGTATGTAGTACCATATATATAGTATATGTATGTAGTACCGTATATATAGTATATGTATGTAGTACCATATATATAGTATATGTATGTAGTACCATATATATAGTATATGTATGTAGTACTATATATATAGTATATGTATGTAGTACCATATATATAGTATATGTATGTAGTACCATATATATATAGTATATGTATGTAGTACCATATATATAGTATATGTATGTAGTACCATATATATAGTGTATGTATGTAGTACCATATATATAGTGTATGTATGTAGTACCATATATATAGTATATGTATGTAGTACCATATATATAGTATATGTATGTAGTACCATATATATAGTATATGTATGTAGTACCATATATATAGTATATGTATGTAGTACCATATATATAGTATATGTATGTAGTACCATATATATAGTATATGTATGTAGTACCATATATATAGTATATGTATGTAGTACCATATATATAGTATACGTATGTAGTACCATATATATATAGTATATGTATGTAGTACCATATATATAGTATATGTATGTAGTACCATATATACATAGTATATGTATGTAGTACCATATATATAGTATATGTATGTAGTACCATATATATAGTATATGTATGTAGTACCATATATATAGTATGTGTATGTAGTACTATATATATAGTGTATGTATGTAGTACCATATATATATAGTATATGTATGTAGTACCATATATATAGTATATGTATGTAGTACCGTATATATAGTATATGTATGTAGTACCATATATATAGTATATGTATGTAGTACCGTATATATAGTATATGTATGTAGTACCATATATATAGTATATGTATGTAGTACCATATATATAGTATATGTATGTAGTACTATATATATAGTATATGTATGTAGTACCATATATATAGTATATGTATGTAGTACCATATATATATAGTATATGTATGTAGTACCATATATATAGTATATGTATGTAGTACCATATATATAGTGTATGTATGTAGTACCATATATATAGTGTATGTATGTAGTACCATATATATAGTATATGTATGTAGTACCATATATATAGTATATGTATGTAGTACCATATATATAGTATATGTATGTAGTACCATATATATAGTATATGTATGTAGTACCATATATATAGTATATGTATGTAGTACCATATATATAGTATATGTATGTAGTACCATATATATAGTATACGTATGTAGTACCATATATATAGTATACGTATGTAGTACCATATATATAGTATATGTATGTAGTACCATATATATAGTATATGTATGTAGTACCATATATATAGTATATGTATGTAGTACCATATATATAGTATGTGTATGTAGTACTATATATATAGTGTATGTATGTAGTACCATATATATATAGTATATGTATGTAGTACCATATATATAGTATATGTATGTAGTACCGTATATATAGTATATGTATGTAGTACCATATATATAGTATATGTATGTAGTACCGTATATATAGTATATGTATGTAGTACCAAATATATAGTATATGTATGTAGTACCATATATATAGTATATGTATGTAGTACTATATATATAGTATATGTATGTAGTACCATATATATAGTATATGTATGTAGTACCATATATATATAGTATATGTATGTAGTACCATATATATAGTATATGTATGTAGTACCATATATATAGTGTATGTATGTAGTACCATATATATAGTGTATGTATGTAGTACCATATATATAGTATATGTATGTAGTACCATATATATAGTATATGTATGTAGTACCATATATATAGTATATGTATGTAGTACCATATATATAGTATATGTATGTAGTACCATATATATAGTATATGTATGTAGTACCATATATATAGTATATGTATGTAGTACCATATATATAGTATACGTATGTAGTACCATATATATAGTATACGTATGTAGTACCATATATATAGTATATGTATGTAGTACCATATATATAGTATATGTATGTAGTACCATATATATAGTATATGTATGCAGTATCATATATATAGTATATGTATATAGTACCATATATATAGTATATGTATGTAGTACCATATATATAGTATATGTATGTACTACCATATATATAGTATATGTATGTACTACCATATATATAGTATATGTATGTAGTACCATATATATAGTATATGTATGTAGTACCATATATATAGTATATGTATGTAATACCATATATATAGTATATGTATGTAGTACCATATATATAGTATATGTATGTACTACCATATATATAGTATATGTATGTAGTACCATATATATAGTATATGTATGTAGTACCATATATATAGTATATGTATGTAGTACCATATATATAGTATATGTATGTAGTACAATATAACATACAATAACACAACAGTACACTCCCACTAACAAACTATATCTGTATTACACACCTTCAGTCTCAGACAGTGTAAGAGGACCAGGGAGTGGTAAAGGTTGGTCAGCTGATATATGTGTACCCAATGAGGTGTCTAGTTCTACTAGTGACATTTTTGTGTCAGCAGACGCCCCTGTTAATAAATCATTTCAGAATCTGTTGATTCACAGTAGTAATGTAGGAGCAGATCTCTATCATGGAGTCTAAAGACAAGAAGGTTCTCCTGGTTTCAAATGCCTTTTTGTTTGCACCAGCTGCCATAAAAACCTAAAAGGTACTTTTTTGTGCACCAGTTTTCCTTGTTTTAATTTTTGTTTGTAATCGTATGATCAACGAAGTATTTATTGTGCAGGGGTTGTTTTTATTAGAGTTTGTATGATGATTTAGATTGAGGATTTGACTATTGTATAAAAATGAAGTGTTGTATTATTGTATAACTTAATTTTATAAAAAAAATATTATAGATATGTATTGAACAGTTCTAGCCTTATTTCAAACGAACATACAAAAGTGTTTACCTCAAAAATATATACAATGTATCCAACAAAAACTTAATGTAGACTGTGTTATAGTTTGCCTTTTTTATCTTTTGGACTTCAGCATCTTTTGAGGGTTTTGATGTTTTAGATGTTCTTTTCTTTTTATGAGAGTTGTTGATAGAAACAGGAAAATTTAGCCGATTTTGTTGTCATTCTTGTAGTAACTGAAAACGAATTTTTTGAATCTCTGTTGTGGTATCATTCTTTAAGAGCTTTAGTGTTAGAAAAGTTTCATGTCAAAAAACTCTTTAGCTGTTGTGACCAGTTGTTGCTCATGTAGTGAGCATTGCTTACAAAAGCCTGTAATAAGTCTTCAATTTTCTTATTGCATGATTTTTGCAGAATTACCAAGTCTTCTTCAGATAGCGATTGAGGATTGTTTGTTATTGTGTTGAAGTCAATTGTTTTCGTTTCCATGAGTAACTCTAGAAACAAACAAAAAAATTGTTAATGGCTAATAGAATACGGTGTAAAGATTCAGCATAAGACATTACCAATCTTTTGTAAGCGAACATTATTTGAGTACAATAAATAATTAAACCCTATGCTTTATTGAGTTTTATAACTAGTGTTAAACAACTATCTATTAATTTTTACCCTATTCCTCTTAGTTGCTGTAGTAGATGCTGAAGTACATGTTGCTCCTTCACATGTTGTTGCTAGAGTGGATGATTTTTGTTTAGAAACAGTGCTTCTTAACAAGTCAACGCTGCACTGATTGACCTAAGCTTACAACCCATGAGAATGCTCGGGCGAACATCCCTATATACTGTATAAGGATTTTCACCCGAATAAAAAGTTTCCTTGCACTAAAATCCCTTTATAATTTATAAGGTTTCTCTTGCAAATAAAATAAAATTTTTCTTGCAAAACCCCTTTACAATACATGAAGGTTTTCGCGCAAGCAAACATTTTTTTGCACAAAAATCTCTTTATGTTATACAAGGATTTTCACACAAATAAAACAAATTTTTTTCGCGCAAAAAATCCGTTTATAATATATAAGGATTTTCGCCCAAATTGAAAATTTTTTTGTGCAAAAACTTTTTTACAACATATAGAGTATTTTCCCGAATAAACATGTTCTTATTTCGAGCAAAATTTTTGTTTTTTTTTGTTTGAAAATCTCTTTATAATATGCAAGGATTTTTCGAGCAAATAAGCATTTTGTTCTGCTCGAAAATCCCTTTATAATATATAAAGATTTCCGGGGGAATAAATATGCTTTTTTGCACGAAAATTATTTTTATAATATATAAAGATTTTCGGAAGAATAAAAGAAGAATTACGCAAAAATCCCTTTATAACATATAAGGATTTTTGTGCAAAGAAACAAATTTCAGATAAAGTCAATTACTGCAACTTTAGCTCTTTAAGAACCACCATTTTTACACAGAAAGCATCCACTCCAACAACAGCAACTGAAGGAAAAGCATCAACTACAATTACCAGGAGGACTTCCAGCATTAAGGTGAGAATTAATAAATAATTGTTTAACGCTAGTTGAAGAACTCATCTAGTTGTGCTCTAAAAAGATGCACTCCTAAAGCCTGTCGGGTTTGCTCTCAAAACTGCAGAGTCTTTGTCAGAGAGTCAACAGTGGTCATATATTTATTTATTCATTATATTGTCACTGTCCGCATTAAGAATTTCGAAAATAAATATGACTTTTATTTGTTTTGTAGACACAATGACTTCAAACTCCAAACCACTTCCAAATCTTCATATCAAACCAGATGTTTCTACCTCTGCTAACATCAATACCAACACCACCACTACCACCTTCAACACTGACACCAACATCAACACCAATACTACCATCAACGATACTGATAGAGTAATGGACACTACCACCACCCCCAGCACTTCCACCTCCAGCAGCAGCAAAACATTTTCTGATACGTCGACAAATCAAACAGGCATTTTTACAGACTCTCCTTTGAGTCCTGCACTGTAATATACCTATCATGATGACAACATCAAACTCAATCATAACAATATCAAATCTATGGCGTTGATTCAATAATTAATCCTCCTCCTTTCGAACGAAGATGAAAATGAAAAGATTCGACTGAATCAACTGGCGGGAATAATGGCGTGCGCTATGAGAAAAGAATTGTTGGACATTGGAAATTTTGTGAGTCTAGGGGATTTACCAATTCCTATAGTGTTGGAGGTTTTTAGTGTTATCTTCATCGAAGAATACGGCATCTTGGAATATGAATATGTTTTTGAAAATGAACATAGGATTCGAGTGAAGTCACTGATTGATAGAGAGACTATGATAAAGTTTGAAGAGCTCCGATGGTCTACCTCGCATACAGCAGTCTACATGGGAATGTAAGAACAAGATCAACTCAAACTTCACATTATCAACAATGTTCAGAACCAGACTATGAGACAACAGCGAGTTTTAGCCAATAGTCTCAGAAAACAGACCCGTGACCAAATGAATGCTTAGGTTGAAATCATCTTTTTTGATAATCTCTCCGACAACACAGTCCTGACATTCAGCAGACTCTCCGCTTGAAAGAATTTGAAAATAAAACAGCTGATGACACCCCTAAACATTGCTCACACAGTCATCACAGATTCATGCGACATGATGGATGTTTGATGAGTGAAAAGATTATCATCCCTCCTGAGAAAATTTCAACAATCAAAAACTACGGACAAGGCATTATCTACTATAAAAACGCCACAACACGCAGCAATGGAGTGAAAAAATATAATCTTACAATCTTACCAATTAAAAAGAAGATTCGCTGTTGTCGAGTGTCTCAGCTGTAAGAGAGGGAAAAGCTTTGAAGTTTTCTCTATTTGATGATGTTGTTGACAAGGATGAAAATAGCGATGTTGAAGATGAGGAAGATTGTGAACATGGTGATAGTGAGGATAGCTTTGATGTTGATGATGTTGATGACAGCGATGATAGCAATGACAGTGATGACTATAATGACTGTGAATGCAAACACAATGCGAAGAACACAATGCTGACATCAACGGTCTGAACAAGGTGCGTGGATCTTGAACTACTCTTATTATACTACTATTATGGTTTTATTAGTCATCAACTAGATAGTAACCATATGTATAATACCAACGTTATTTTTATGATAGCGCGTTGTAGTTACTTTAGTGATCTCTATGTATGCTTTTAGATAGATCTGGTATATAAGTAGATAAATGACAAGTAACTAGAGATGACAAGAGCTGATGATTGCTAAAATATTAACATTTAACATTGGACTCTGTCATTTGCATTGTATTTTAATTTGTGTCAATTTATTGTAATAAAACAATTTATTAATATTTACATTATTATTAGTATTGTAATTAGACTATCTGGATCTTTATATCGGTCACTTTAGTCTCATCACAAACTTTGAAGGATACGCCAAAGCCTACAAATGTCCAACCTGTTCTAGTTATTTTGACAGATTTGGTAATCTAAAAAGACACAGGTGCTCAACCTTGGACGCATTAACCATGCAGCTTTTTGGAAACGAATACAAACCTAGCGCTACAATTATTGATAAGCTAAAGGAAAAATTTCAGAATAAACATCAGCACAGATGATCCTTTGAGATACTATCCATATTTTCCTAAATACGACATTGAGTGCTTGCTACCCGAATGCACTAACAATAGAGATACGAACACGGGACGAACACCAACTTTTACACCAGCGAACATAAACTCTTGAGGATTTCCAGTTGTTTAAACGGACTAGCTTTTGAGCTGCCTCAGTGTACTATCAACAATGGTGATAATAAACAATGTGTTGAAAAATTTTATTCAACATTTGGAAAACATCACTAAAGAAGGGAAAATCCGAGCGAGAAAAAAACTTTTCACAAGTCATAAAACGAGTAGAAGACCAGATACATCAATTGAAAAAGCAGAACAAAATTTTGTGGTGAATCGTCTCTCGAACAAAAAAACTTTCGGACAAACACTAGGAGCCTCCAGAGTTCTAGATGACTTGATAAAGTACATAGTAAAGCTTCATATCTTAGGATTCAATTCGCAGAGCTACGACATCAACGTGATGAAAGAAATTCTGCTGCAACAATTAAGAGATGTCTCCAACAAAGATTTTTATTATGTCATCAAAAAAGGAAGCAAGATGCCTGTGTATAGGATCTTTTTTTGGATCATACAAACTTTATCGCTCGTGGATACAGCTACAAAATGTATCTAAAAGATAGAAATGCGAAGCTGCAAAAAAATTTTTTCCTTATGAATGGATAAAAGACTTGATTCAACTGCAACAAAAACATCTATCTCCGAGACAAGCTTTTTACAGTACGCTAAAGAAAAAAAGTGTCAGTGAAGAAGAGTACGCCAAGTGTCAAAAAGCATGGAAAGATGAAAACATGAGCACCATGAGAGATTTTTTAAAGTGCTACAACAACTTGAACGTAACACCATTCGTTCAAGATTTGGAAAGACAAAGAGCAATCTAGAGAGAACACCAGATCGATATGTTGAAAGATGGTATACCTTTACCCAGATTGGCTATTTGATGGGTGTTTAACAAAGCTCCCCAAGCATCTCTTCCGCAGCTTTCTCCCCATTCGGACTTTCGAGAACTCGGTAGTTCTTTACGGAAGGCTCTCCCAATCTGTCTAATTGACAAATGCAACGCAGATCTTTATTTCTTGATAAAGAAAAACCTCGTTGGAGGACCCACTCTGGTGATGCACAGATACTACAAAAGGGTATGACTAAAACTAAATAACACCGGCTCGGAAAAGAAGCAAAGATTTGCAACAGATCTATGAAGTTGATGTAAATGCTATCTCTCTATGGTGTAGGATGCCTTACGAATATCCTAGAAGAAGAAGAATGGAAAACCCCTTCGTTGTCGATCTAGTAAACTTCAGCAAGTCAGCGCACAGCTGGCTACAGTACCAAATGTTTGCAAAGAAAATCAGCTTCAGACATCGGGTCAACAGAGGAGAAGTCTCTCTTGGGCAATGACTACTGGTTGATGAATTTTGCGTTGAAAACTGAGTTGTATTTCAGTTTCACGGATATTTTGGCACGGACCCGACTGCTCTCTTAACAACGCAACACATCAAGAGTTTCAGCCTAGTAGGCAAAAACCAATGGCACAACTGTATAGAGATTTGCTGGAAAACGAAAAGTATCTCCAAACTCTAGTTTACACCGTCATCTCAATTCGGGAGTATGAGTAGTTGATTCATGTAAAAACTCATACAAATCTACAAAAACTGGTCAACACTGCTTACAAATCTCTCTATCCCAAGTAATTTTAAATAAAACTACATCAAAAAGAAGCAGAGAGTTCAATCTGAAAATTTATTTGGATTTGTCGAATGTGGCATCAAAGTTCCTAAAGAATTACAAGATAAATTTTACAAAATGCCTCCATTTTTTAAAAACACGATATTGAGTGGAGGGTACTTGAGCGATGAGATGAGAGTCTTTGCCGAATCCAAAGGAATCCTAGCAACCCCCCAACGCTCGCTAGTCGGAAGCATGTTTGGAGAGAAGGTATTACTAATGAGCCCATTGTTAAAATGGTACTTGAAACAAGGACTAAAAATCACCAAATTCTATCAGCTGATAGAATACATACTTAGAAAGGCTTTTGAGGCTTTTGGAACATCGGTTTCAGATGCTAGGAAAATCAGAGTTATGGATCCTAGTCAAGAATTGGAAAATGAACACCTGGATTGTTCAAAGATGAGTTTACTGGAGATAAAATTGTTGCACTCAGCTCTAAATCCTACTATTGTTGGGGAGAAAAAGGAAACAAGTTTCATTCCAAAGCTTTAAACATGCAAAGTAATGATTTAAACAAACACAGTTATCTGAACGTTTTGAGCACAAAAAATCATTTAAAGAAAAATATCATGGTTTCATAATAAAAGGCGGAAAGATCTTGACGTATAGGCAAATAAATTGAGAGCTCACATATTTTTACGCTAAAAAACGAGTGTGTTCCGATGGAGTATCAACAGAACCTAGCAGCGCTTAGACAAAAAAAGCTTCATGTTACACTTTAACTTTCTCAGAATAGTTTCTTTACACATATTTTTATTATGATAATCATTAGTCAAATTCATATTTATATAATCACATTGATATGTGCTTGAACTTGGACAAAAAAACATAAATAGATATGAACATGTCCATGTCCATGTACGTGAATATAAGTGGATATGAATATGGATATGAACATGTACATAGACATGTATGAAAACGAATGGCTTAATTTTTATTTCTTGTAATAAAACTATACCAATAACTATATAATGTTAATCTAACAATCAAAAACAATACAAACCCCCGGTATAAACAAACCATGCTTACCATGTTTATAAAATACTCAAACCCATGATCTAAATCACCATACCAATCACAATATAAACAACCACTGCCCAATAAATACTTTGTTCAAACAAAAATATGAAGTTATAACACCTGGTGCACACAAAAAGGTACATCTCAGGTTCTGATGGGAACTGGTGCAAACAAAAAGGCAATTGGAACCAGGAGAAATTTTTTTTTTCTTAGACACCATGGCAGAGATCTGCTCCTACATTAATACGAGTCACTACTATTACCAGTTAACGATATTCAACTAACGAGAGGAGTGGAAAGGAGAGGTATTAGGGAAGAGGGGGACGGAAGAGGGAAAAGGGGATGAATGACAATGAAGGAGCGATAGGAGAAAGAGTTTAGCAAGAAAATAAAGAAGAGGGGAGGAAAGAAGAGAGAACGGCAAGGGGAACAAGAAAGAAAGGGAAGAGAAGAGAGGCAAAAAGGGGTGGGAGAGAGGGAGAGGCAAAAAAGTCTACATTAAACATTTACTAATAGACATGATAGATAATGTGTAAGTTTCAGACCTGACTGTGATATGCTGTTGGAAAAAAGCCCACTCGTACCAACATTTCTAAACTTCTTGTCTTCAAAGATTGTGGTTTGTAATGAAAGAGCATAACTGCTAATTTCACTCACGTAATCGTATGTCGGTAAACCTATAACAAAGTGGGCAGTTTACTTATTCACTGCTGACATTTGTTGTAATGTTAGGCTTCACTTATAGTAAAATGTCATCCATGAGATGCACAGTATAAAAAAAACTTCTGAACATTTGAGGAAAAGTAACTATAAAAGTACGCAAAACTAAACTTTATACCGCAACAACAATTTGATTTAGGCAATCACAATAAATATGATTCTTTACTCAATAAAAAAATCTCATAGAAAAATGATTATTCAATGAGTTTATTTGTTTACAAAACTCAAAAATGGCAATGTTGCAGTTACACATAGATAGCAATCGAGTCTTTGATTTTATCAAACTAATGAAAAAACTCAAGCTAATCTAACTAAGCTATTGATACTTGAGAATCTCACACTATCAAGTTTTTATATGACTTTAAAGCCGCCTTTCTCAATATTATACTTTTTATTAAGTTAGATCGTTTCTCTCGCTCTTTTTTTCCATATACAACGGGATATTATAAAACACTTGATGAAAACCTTACATCACGACTGAAAAGTATTGCTACACAACAAATAATGTTGGATAAGTTTTTAACGCCATTGCATCCCATTGCGATTCATTAAACCTACTATGCTGCTCAAGCTGATCAGGAAGTGATGAATGTTCATTGTGTTGGTTGTATTCCACTTCTGTTTCAATGCTGCCACCTAATGATGAAAAATCATAAACTAAATAACCAAATATAAACATTAAACTTTTTGTTATTTCTAGTTCATGACAAAACTGCACAATGTCGAACAACACTATAGAGTTAGGATAGAAATTTTTTCAACCAATAAAATTGCTATAGAAAATTATTAGAGACTCAATTTATTGTCTCTCTATTAACCGCTCAAAGCTGCATACTTGCAATTAAATTAACATGTTCATATCGGAAAACCAATTTTCACTTGTTCTGGCAATCATACAACCATAATTTTTGAATGCAAAGGCACGGTAGATTTCATTAAATAGACCACTCGTGTGATCTTCACCTAAATTTAAGATATTCAAAACACATCAATGTTTAAGTTGTAATGAGGCTTGATCTATAAAATTTTGTATGCTTCACACACGTTGTCCACAAAAAAAACATCACCCATATTTTTAGTTGGCCAGGTTGTAGTACAAAATACAATAATTCACTATTTTTCAAGTAAAAATATCTTTGCAAGTGTTTGTAAGGTATGACAGTAGCTATTGCTTTACCTTGTTCTCCATCTCCACTAAAGTCACCTTGTAGAGCCTCACTGATTACTTGACTGGCTGTTGTACCCTGGTTGTCTTCTATTGCAACAAGTTCTGTCCATTGCTCTGAGGAAACTTTGTCTTCTACACAACTTCTAAATGCTTCTAGCTGTCCACAGGAAGCAGCGAGGTGCAGCGCTGTCTGTCCATCATAATTCAGCACTCTCAAGAGATCAAGTACACGAGTGGTATCTCCAGCGTTGAGCATCTGTCTCAGTGTCTCAATATGTCCTCTACTGGCTGCTGCAGCAATGGGAGTGTTTCCTTTGTTATCTTGTGCTGTTAGTAGTTGATGTACTTGTTCCGTAGTCAGTGAGTGTAAGACGGCAACTATTGTGTCTGTGTGTCCCCTCCGAGCTGCCAAGTGCAATCCTGTTGCACTAACTTTATTGGTTGAGAAAACCATTTCTGGGTGTAATTGAAAATTTAAAACTTCTCTGATATAGTCAACTACTTCTGTGTGACCGTGAGCAGTAGCTTCAGATAAAACATTGCCGCCATCATAGTCTTTTATTGCTAACAGTTCTGGTACCTGAACTTCTTGAACTCGAGCTAAAAAAAATACCACAGCGTCGCAATGATCTCTAGAAGCGGCAACGTGAAGCGGAGTTTTTCCTGCAGAGTTGCAATTGCACAGTATATCAAAAACATTTTCATCATGGAGAGATTCCACAACAAATATTGCAATATTTGAGTAATCGTTGCGAAGGGAGACCGACAGTACATTGTTACCATCAGTATCTTCTGTGGTAAGTAGAGAGTACCAGGTATCAGGTGATACAGAGCGATGTATACATTCTATGGTGGTATATTGGCCTTTTACAGCAGACATCCCAATAGGATTAAGTTGTTTTTTATCCTTGATCGACAGGAGAGAATACATCTGATCATTTGGTAATGAGCCAAGCATCGCCTCAAATATGTCAACTTTTTCGTTTTGTGCTGTCATATGGAAAACTGTCTGCATTCTTTTGTTCTGCACTTTCAACACCTCCAACCTTCTGTTTACATCCACAAAGTCCAACATACGCTTCACCATCTCCAAATGGTTTTTTAATGCAGCGACAGCAATGGTAGTATTGCCATCTTCACTGTCCTGCAGCTTCAACAAGTCATACTTCTGCTCCTCAGTAACCAGCTCAAAGATCGCCATCAAAGCTTCTGTGTGTCCACTTTCTGCTGCTACATGAAGATTTGTTTTTCTATGTGGACCCTCTGCCACTAGCATATCATACCTTTGGTTTGGGCTCACGGCACTTAAAACGACTCGTACTACGTCTGTGAAACCTGCTGAGAAAGCAAAAACTAGTGCATTGGCACCAAACTTGTTGTGCTGCAACAACAATTCATTTCGTTGGTCAACTGTAAGTGATTCCAGGATGGCTTCTATAGCGTTTGCATCACCATTTAGTGCAATAAAGTGTACAATAGACTCTCCAGAATAGTTTTGCAGTTTCAGCATCTCATATTTTTTATCAAGTTTCACAAGATTGAATAAATATTTTACAATGTCCATGTGGCCATGCCACGCAGCAAACATTATGGCAGTATGGCCCAGCAAATCTTGGAGCCACAAAAGTGTGTGCTTCTGTTCTGCCGTAGCTGCATCAACAATGGCTTTTACCAAGTCAAGAGAGCCACTTTTAGAAGCATGATGCAGAGGTGACTGCCCAAGCATATTATACAAGCTCAACATGTTGTATCTCTCATTTGAGTCTATCGAGCTCAATATATGAAGGACAGTCTCTGTATGTCCATTGTATGCAGCACATGCAATGACTGTATCACCATCACTATCTTGTAACATCAGTAAATGGTACAGCTGTTGTGTAGTTATTGAGTCTGTGATAGCTTTAACAACTGCAGTGTGTCCATTAAATGCTGCTACATACAGAGGTGATGTCCCATTTTTATTCTGCACATTCAACATCTCATACCTCTTGTCTGAGTCTACAGAGTCCAGTAGATATTGTACTGTCTCTGTATGTCCAAAGGTTGCAGCAGCAGAAATGGCCGTATTACCATCATTGTCTTGTAACATCAGAAAATGGTACAGCTGCTGTGTAGTTATTGAGTCGGTGATAGTTTCAAGAACAGCGACTTGCCCATTGTATGATGCCATATGCAGCCCAGAGCCCTGAATATAATTGCGTATATTCAACAAGTCACACCTCTTGTCTGAGTCTACAGAGTTCAGTATATATTGTACTGTTTCTGCATGTCCAAGGTAAGCAGCAAGAGCAAGTGCTGCATTCCCAACTCTATTCTGTTGCATTAACAAATTGTACAATTCTTCTGCAGTAACCAAGTCTTTGATAACTTTAAAAACTGCAGTGTGTCCATTCCATGCTGCTCTATGCAGGGTAGATAATTGTTCTTCATTCTTCTTAGTCAAAATCTCATACCTCCTAGATGAGTCTACGGAGAGCAATATGTATTGTATAGCCTCTGCCTGTCCATTAAAAGCAGCTGCAGAAATGGCTGTATCACCATCACCATCTTGTAACCAAATCAGTCTTTGAGTCTCCTCGGCTGAAAGTGCACCAACACATATCTTTATCATGTCAAGGTCTCCCCTTTGAGCTGCAACATTTAGCACCGTGTGGGTATGTTCATTTCTTCCAGCCAATGCTTCATATCTGTGGGCAGGCTGAATGACAAAAATGAGTTTCATAAACTGCTCAGAGTTGACAGGCTCGTTCGTATCGGCATATTTTTCAAGAAAGGTGGCAAGCTCATCCCTAAGAGATCTCTGTTGTGTATCTGAATTCATCATTTGGCTTCACGTCCAGTAATAACAGAGCAGCTCATCTCTGACACCAACAGGCAATATGGTAACAGTGGACTCCTCAAGCTATGATGACAAGAAAAACATACAAATATTTTTGTTTCAGAACACAGAGTCATTTGTGTTGTAAATTTTGTCCAAATTTATTATTTTGTTTGATTGAGTCATGTAGAGATGTTTTGGAACTCACAACCAACTAACTTTATCAGGAAATTATAACTTCAAACAGCACAGCATCAATTGCATTTGTTACTTAAACCTGTCTCATGGGAATTAAAAAGCTTCCACTTGACAAAAAAATTTGTCTGCATGTGCTGAGTTGAAATGATGGCATTTATACGTATTTTACTGAGCAAAGAAGTAAAATAAAAGCATAGAATGTGAATTGGTGGCTGTTTTATTTGAAACCAATTGCTTCAATATCCACTAAAATAAACTTGTCAGTAATAACTATGACGTAACAAAATGTAAACCAGTAGTATAATAGGAGCAGATTTGCATCATTTGGTCTAAGCACAAGATGCATTTCCTGGTTCCAACTGTCTTTTTGAATACCAGCTGTCCATGGAAGCCGTTTAGGTACTTTTTTGTGTGCGCCAGCTGTTGATTATCCCGGTTGATTGTAATGTTTTTATATTGTATATGACTGTGATTATTATCTAAGTATTTATTGTGCAGCCGTTGTTTATATTGGAGTTAGTATGACGGTTTTGATTGTTGTTTGACTAGTGTATAAAAATAAAGTGTTGTATTATTATAATGCTATTGACAGGCAAGACGTTGGTAGAAGAAGAGGTGGAGAAAAAGTGATGTATGAAAGCGATACGGTTGATGGTAGTGTTAGTGAAATTGTAGATAATGATTTGCTAAGTCTGAAATGGAAATCGATAATAGTTATGATGATATTGGTTTTTGTTATGGGATTTTCTATTTTTGGAGGAGTTACTGAGTTTAGTATTTATGAAACAGTTGATGAAGAAATACGAAAGGCAAAGAACTTTCTTGGTCGAATCATAAATGAAACTATAGGCGGATGGAAAACATGTAATTCGTCATGGATGGTAGTGTTGAAGGACTTGACGCGACGATGCGTTTTCCTATTATGGCAATAATTTTGGGTCCGACCGATTTTGGTAAAATGAGAGTTATTTTACAAATGATTGAAGCTAGTCATACTACAGCTTATCCACCTCTGGAAGAAATTCATTACTATTACGGCGCCTATTAAAAAGTCTCCGATGGAGTATTCGGAGTGATATTTCACGAGGGAATGATAACTATAATGACAAGTTTCCACAGAGATGGACGGAACAGATGGTTGATAATTGGTGACTTGCTTCATGAAACTTTTGGTAAAGCCAATGCCAATGGTTTGTAAACAAAACATAGTCATCACTTGAGCATATGCGTCTTTTTTGTTCTTCAAAATCTGTTTTTTAAAGGAAACCATACAATTTCCTTGAATAATCACAATTTTTTCCAAGCCAAAGCCACTGCCTAAATCACCCTTTGCTATCAATTACAAGGCTGCGCTCCTTTCGCCGCATGCTGTCACTTTCTTTAGTCCCATGTTAAATGTTAAAGGGAAGACGCAGATAAAAAAATTAGTTTCACAGCGTAAGCTGGGATGTGGATGATAGCGAGGATGTTTTTGGTGATGGTGGAGAAGGTGACTGGCAATTGGAGAAAATGATAAAAAAGTTAAATGATTTTGAGAAAAAAGTATCCGGTATGACTAGAAACAACGGCGATCAAGCGGTAGGTGTCAGTATTTTGCACCAGGTGAGCAAACAAAGGAAATACGATCCGAACACTGACAAGCTCAACATCAGAAAGAGCTGGTTGAACCTTAAGCTTTCCAAAGCTCTGTTTCAAGACTTTTTAAATGACACGGAGTCGATAAAATAGCGAAGCACAAACTACAGGAAATTTAAAAGTATGCTCTCTGATAAAACGATCACAACTGTCAGGACATCACCATGACAAGCATGTAAGGGAAAACTCATGACTGTTGTGAGAACGAGAAAATGGATGTCGATGCGTTAAAAGAGTTGTATTACAATCCCATGCTGCTCACATCTCTGCGAGAAGCTGGAGCTCTCTTGGAAGCCTGTAGAAAACAAGAGGGAAAAAAGAAATTGCGAATGGCTGAGAGGAGAGGACACCCACACGCAACACAAAAAAAGCAACAATGAAGTTTAACGACGTCCTATAATTGCCACCAGAATAGGAGAGCAGCTTCAAGTTGATTTGATAGATGTCTACTCTCAAAAAACAAAATGACGACACAGAATTTTTGCCAATGGCGGTTGATTCTATATCTAGAAAAGGATGGGCTGTGCCACTCACCTTCAAAGCCAAACACGTCATAGCCAGAGGTTTGAGATGGAAAAAACTACAAGGCTTTACATTTGAATAAAGGTAAAGAGTTGGACAATCAGCACGTTAAAAGTTTGCTGGCCGAGAACAAGATTAAGCGTTTCAGGACCGAAAACGAGAAGATAAAGGCCTCGGTGGTGGAACGTTTCAACAGGACTTAAAAGAAAATACTTACCATGATGTGACATATAAAGACGACGACAGATACATTGACTCATTGCCTCTGATGGCCTGCTGGTACAATTACACTAATCATACGGCTATAGGGATGAGGCTGAATGATGAATATATGAAAAACCTGCTAGTTATGGGAGATCATGAGATAAGAGATCACTCAATAAGAAGATTTATCCTACAGACTTATCCTAACTACAAGTGTACACGAGAAAATACGCTAGAAGGAATGGATGGAGTACACGTACAAAGAACCACTCTGCTAAGTAATTTGCTGAAGTAAAATGTTATATTGTGATTTTATTCTGCATAACAAATAGTCGTTATAAAATACAAAGTAACGCGATATACGTTAACTCCTAGAAAGAAAACCATTATAATGACTGGGTTCTTATAAGGACCAATATCTAGTTAAATGGTAATTTTCATTGGTAATGGTGAGCTCATCTCTTACATGCTGTAAAGAAGCCTTTCTCGGTAATCATTCTTTAGGTTGATTTAAAACATACAATAACAATTGTCACTATCGCATACTATCACATAAGCTTGCTCAGAAGTTACTTTTGATTTTACGGCGGAGTAATACTGATAATCAGAACAAAACATTCCATCAGATGTGCCTGATTACATTCTTGTGTTCTGCTGACCAAGACTTTGAGCTTTTGTTCCTACCATTTCTTTTTTCGGCATATTCAATGTAAGAGAGGAATTTGAGATGAGATGGGATAGCAGATTGGAGGGTTGAAGAATGGCTGAAGGGGCGTGAGTAGGATGACGTTGTAAGAAATTATGCAGTCTGACATTTTATTCATTCCGTTGAGTAGAATGATTCCGAACTTTCGCAAAATAGCCGCCACAACTAGTTCAGAGTGAATGTGTGTAAGGTCTCCGATCAGTAGCGCTCTATCCATTATGCATCTGTACTGGGCCACCAGATTTTCACCGATTACGCTCCATCAAGGATCCGGTATTTTCAGTAATCCCGGGTTCTCATGAGGCTCCCAAGTAGAAGATCATACGGGTACACCTTCAGCTGGTTTATACTCTTGTTCACTAACACACTGTACGCGTTTCTCGACTTGCTAAAGCTGCGGTGTCCATTGACTGTGTGACAAAACTCTTTCCTAGTCTTTGTCTCGCCATATAGATCAAAATCATTGGAGCCGTCTGCTTAGCTTTGTTAACGAGCCATCCTACGTTGAGTGGAACCTCACTCTTCACTCGAATTGAGTTTTTTTTCCTCTCAATAGTTGTAGATGATAGTGTACATCTGCTCATCGCGAAACTCGATAATGAAAACTTCTACAACTGTGAGCACGGGTAGATCACGAATTTGCATTTGTCTTTTGATGGTTTGTCATCGGTGTGCGCTTGCCGCGTTTAGTAGAGAGGCACTCGCTTGGGTGAGAGCATTCAAATTATTCACGCTTATGTTGTGAAAGGGTATCTTGGCATGGTTGAGAAGCATGTCCTCTTCAACAACCATCACGGCTCTTTTTCTGCAAGATGAATTTCGCCATCGTTCATGGTCGCATCGAAATGTTCTTGTCTCCGTCTTCCGAGTCTTCAGCATGGCATATTGACGGTAGGAATCATAGAGGGTTGTCGGGAGGTAGAGTTTTGTTGTTAAAGTTGCATTATTCTACTCCATCAATTGGCGGCGTTGGCAATGTTGGTGGAGAAGTAAATTCCTGGGTCTATGGTGAATCAATCATCAATTGGTTTTCAATCATTTTGCTAGCCATTCTAAAAAATAAAAAGAAAATCATGGTGAATTATTATTGTCTAGTTATGACTAATTAAATTATAGTAGTTAGGTATATCATAAGTAAAACCTGCCTGTTGTCTCTCTGACAACAAAGCAATTTTTTTCAGCGCCAAAGACTTTGCAGTCTTGAGAACAATCCGACAAGGCTCTAGGAATACACCTTTTCCACAGCTCAAACTACCTAAGTACAACTAGTAATAAATAATTAAAGCCTAGTTGTTGTCTCTCGAACAAGAAAAGTAATTTTGTCAATGCTAAAGACTTTGCAACCTTCAGAGCAAACTGGCTAAGCTCTCAGAGTACATGTTATCCGTAGCGAAAATAATTGAGTTCTTTAAATAGTGTAAAATAAGTGTTTATTAATTCTTACCTTATTGCTGAGAGTCCTAGTAGTTGAAGTCGGTGTTTTTCCTTCAGTCGCTGTTGCTGGAGTAGATGATTCCTGTGTGAATAAAGTGACTTTTAAGTAGTTAAAAGTGTACCAACTGACCTACCACTACAGCCAATGAGAATCCTGATGCAAGAAAGTGCATTAAGCTGTTTCTTCTCCGAAACTTACGCTATATTAAATAAGGGTTTTCGCGCAACTACAAAAAGTTTCTTCACACGAAAATTATTCTCTATTATATATGGAGTTTTGCTCCACTAAAAAACTAGTTTTTGAGTGAAAATTACACTATATTATGAATGATTTTTCCACAGCTGAAAGAACTTTCATCACACAAAAACTACATTATATTATATAGGGATTTTCGCGCAACAAAAAGAGTTCTTAGAGCGAAACTTATATAGGGATTTTTAATGCAAGGGTTCTATTTGGCTGTAGGGACAGGTCAGACAGTGCAGTTAAAATTTTTTTGGCGCAAAATCACTTTATGAAATGCAAGAAATTTTGCGCAACTAAAAAAAATTTCTTGTGTGAAAGTTGCATTATAATATAAAAGAATATTTGCTCGACCAGAAAAAATTTCTCACGAAAACACATTACAATGTATAAGGATTTTTGTGTGGGGGCTCTCATTGGCTGTAGAATTAGGTCAACCGCTGTCACTGTCACTATCTTCACACAGCAAGCATCCACTCTAGCAATAGTGACTGAATGAATAACATCTACTACAACTACTAGGACTATCAGCATTAAGGTTAGAATTGTTAGATAATTGTTTTACACTGGTTGAAGACTCAAATAGCTGCACTGTGGAGGTGTACTCCTAGAGGCTAGCCATTTTGCTCTGAAGACTGCAAAGTCTTTGGGGTTGACAAAATTGCCTTTCTTTTGTCAGAAAGACAACAACTGGGTTCTAATCATTTATTGTTACTTGTTCTTTGGCAATTCACGCTGTGGAGAAGGTGTACTCCTAGAGGCTAGCCAGTTTGCTTTCAAGGCTGCAAAGTCTTTGGCATTGACAAAATTGCCTTTTTTTGCCACAGAGGTAGTCACTAGATTCTACTTATTATATATCTAGCAACTAAATTTTAACTATTCATAATTAAACAACAATAATTAACCATTATTTTTTCTCTTTTAGAATGGCTAGTAAAATGATCAAAAATCAGTTGATGATTGAAGCATAAGAGACCCAGGCATTTCTTTTTCCATCTACTCCCCCAATACCACCAATCAATGAAGTGGAAGAATGTGATTCTGACAAAACCGTACCTCCTGACAGCCCTCTACGCTTCCTACCATCAAAATGTCGTGCTGAAGACTTGGAAGAACACAATCAAGAGCAACTGGATGTGACCATGGAAGATAGTAATGACTTAACTTGCAAAAAAAGAGCAGTGATGGAATTGAAGTGGATGGGCCCCTTAGCCATGTCAATATACCCTTTCACAAAGTCTGCACCAATAATTTGAGTTCTTTCACTCATAAGAGCGCCTCTCTACTAATTGCAGATAGTGTACAACAACGGCAAGCCATCGAAAGCCAAATCCAAATTCATGATCGACACATGCCCACAGTTATGGAGGTGTTTACCATCAAGTTCTGTTATGAGAAGATGCGCACTATCATCTAAAATTATCAAAAGGGAAAGAAATCAATTAGACTGAAGAGCGACGTTCCAAGCAACGAAGGATTGCTCATGAGCAAAGCTAAGCTGACAGCTCCAATGGTTTTGATTTACATTGGAGAAAAAAAAAGTGGAGAAGCATTTTTTTGCACCACTGATGCCCACAGCAGCTATAGCAAAATGAGAAATGTGTACAACGTGTTGGTGAACAAGAGTATGAAGCAGCTGAAGGCAAATCTTAACGTGCCGTACGTGAATGATTTGCTTCTGGGGAAAGTCATAAGTTACAAAAACGTGGGTTTGTTGAAAAAACCTGATCCTCGATGGTGCGTAAAAAATTGGAAATTGGTGGCTCGGTACAGATGCATGTTGGAAGGGAAGCTTTTGATTGGAGATTTGTACATACCCTCTCAAATAATTACGGCAATTGTTCCGCAAAAATTTGGAATTATTCTATTCAACGAAGTGAATAAAACACCCCACTTAACAATTCTTTACGTCTTTAATCTGCCAGATGATGCATTGCATCATGAATTCCTGTCCCATTTTGATCAGGTAGAAAAAGAACAGTGCGAGGAACAAAACCTCAACGTCCTAGTCAGCAAGAGAAAGAATGCTATCAAGAACATCCCACGGTACGATTTTCTAAGTCATCAGTAATGTGTCGGAGTAAAATCGAAAGTACTTTATTGCATAGGCTAGTGTAGGTAATGGTTATGGTAATGATAATGGTAGGTAATGGTGTTTTTAGATCAATCTAATTAATGATTCCCAAAAGTTGTAAGAGATAATCTCAACATTAACATTGAACATTACGGTTTAGCAAGATAATAGTTATTATTATACTCCAGTTGTTTCGCCGAATTTATTTTTCGGAATCAACGAACATTGTGTAACTTTGATTTTTATAACGACTAGATTTTATATGGAGAATAAAATCATGATATAACATTTTACTGTAGCAAATTATTCAACGGGGTGATTCCTTGTCGATGTACTCCATCCATTCCTTCTAGCGTATTGTCTAGAGTAAACTTGTAGTTAGGATAAGTATGTAGGATAAATCTTCTTATCAAATGATCTCTCGTCTCATCATCTCCTATAGCTAGCAGATTTTTCACAATTTCATCCATGCTTTATCCTCTGTTTCTCAGTAAACAAAAGTATATGCAGTAATTGCCGAATATGGCTGACAAGAATTTTGCAATCACGTCTCCTTACTCCAAATTGACTCTTCAGCTTTCTGTCTCTTCCAAAGTTATGTCCTTCTGACATACTCCGCTACGGATTCCGTACAACTTTCATTGCTTTCACTCAATCAAACAAATGTTGTCACCTTCTAGTGCCAAACTGAGTTGAGAGTTTTGTATCGAGAGATTTACCTTGACTTAGCAAAGATGCAGTTCGAAATTTTCGATACTGATCTTCGCTCCTTCTTATGGTGTTGCGTCAGTGGCTAGCAAAGCCAGTTTGCTGGATGCCAGTTCAAACTCCAATTGAATAGTCAGTCCTGGAATTATAAGTTTCCTCCGTCAGAGAAGCGCAAGGTAGGGTTTGCCAGAAAATTCCATAGTTTTTTGGTTCTTGATAAACGCTCGGCTCTTTCTCTTATTCACCTTGCTGTGTCAAACAGCATCTTTATTCGTCAAATCATCATGCATCCTTTTAATTTTCCCTGGTAATTTTTCATGATGGTGTTAGTCTCGAGAAGTTTCAAAAAACATGCCCTCAATCCGTAATTGTTGGCGTACTTGATAGTACTCCATAGACATTTTCAAGTTTTTAAACAATAAAAGAGAGGGAATCTCCCATTCAACATAACTGCATTATTATCGTTGCCACTAATATCATTCACTCCGTCTTGGACAACCATAGCTCTGATTTGCAAAAATGAGTTGTAAAGGTTTGTGCAATACTCGTTACTGTGGGTCATTCTCAACTCGACCCAGGGGTAAGAATCCAACCTGTCAAGTATGATAATGACAAACTCAGATCTCTTTATCAAAAAATTAGTCGGCTCCATTGCGAACACGTTCAACGCCAACGAAGGAACTCTGTTGAAGGAGAATCTTCCGTTTTGACACAAGTTGCACCATTTAGACTGGCCATCTTTTAATTGATGATCGCTAATCGATAATGCATAATAAATTTGGATATCACTTACCCATGTCTTTATAGATGCTCTGCTCGCTAAAATATCGAAGGGCTGCGCCTGCCCAATTTTTCTCCTCATAGTAGACAATTTTTTCATCCTCGTGACTTGGTCGGGTCGCACTGCGCTAAGGACATCCCCTCCAAGACCTCTGAGCTTTTCAAATCCTCTGTTCCTTGTCCAGGAAGCCGAATTGTGATCGTCAATGACAGTACGTGCAACATAGAGAGCTCTTTTACCAAGACTTATCGCTCCTCTTTCAAGCAGGGGCGTTATCGATTCGAGGATGGTCGAGAAAGTATTACCTTATGTATTGCTGCTCATATAGGGCATTCCCAGCTTGCATTTTGTAGTATTCATTACTTATAACTGAGCATCATCGCTGGATATAAGCACTCAGACAAAATTACTGTTCACAAACACTGCGTCGACATAGTGTAGGCTTTTAAACTCTTGGTACTTTATGCTATTTTTTTCCCTTGTGCCGGCGCAACTCTTAGCAAAAGTATGTTTGTAGCGCCTACCAATCAGTTGTCAACAGTGTTGGCATAGATGTTTAGAGAGGTTAGACCATAATTTATGTCTAGCGGTGTGTCATTGATATATCTACCTCAGTTATACGTAGCTTTTTCACTCCATTTGAATCCAAAGATGTAGGTTATGTCTTTAAAAAAGCTTCGCGTCATGTCAAGGTTGCTGTTTGTCAGTAAATTTGTGTTGGTCACTTTGTCATAGGAGATGGCAAACTTTTTATTCAAACACATTTCAGGAAGTCTCTATTATATAATCCCCTCCAACTCTTCTATGCTATCATATCTTCTGTTACCAATTAGGATAAGGGATTTCTGGCTTTTGCAGGAGATTCTCATTTCCTTCAGATATATTTTACTGTCGATAATGTTTTTCCAACTGCTGGAATACAATATACCGTGCATAGCCACCTCCCATTTAGTGATGATAATATCCAGATATCTATTTACTTTCACCGCAAAACTGGAGTTTGTTTTATTCGGAAAGTCACAGCCGTTTCAGTTCGAGGGTAAGGTCACCAGCATCGACATTTTGACAGCATATGGCTGTGAAAGCTAAAGATCACCTCTGGTAAACTATTCATCCACCCACTTGTGCGCTTTTCTTCATAACTCAACCACTTGACCAGTATCTGACTTAAACTATTCATCCACCCACTTGCTTAACTTGTCTCCTTAACCCAACTGCTTGAATAGTGTCCGTCTTTTACCAGCTAGTGTTCTTCTTCCCAATATCTTTTTGACTCTGTAAATTGTTTGCTTTTTACATTTTGCAACTTTTTTCGTAAAAGATTTCCTCAATTTTTTGTTTGCAAGATCTTTTGCCTCGCAAAAGTTATTCGTAGGGCAGCACATCGGTGACTATAAAAACCTCGATGGTTCAAATCAAAGTGTAACCTCTCCCAAAGTCTCCCCTCGCTTTGTTAATAATCACCAAATCTCCGACTTCCAACTCCACTTCTTTACTAGAGCCATGTTCACCTCCTACAGTACATCTTTTCTTTCAAAATCCTGTTGAAACTCTCCACCATTGAAGCCTTTATTGTTTCGTTTTTCGGTTGTGAAACGCCTGATCTTTTTTTCAGCTGGTGGACTTTTGATTGTCAAACTCTTCACCTTCATCCTATTATAAATCCTTGTAGTTTTCTCCAAACAGTATTCTCTTCAAACCCATTCTCTTCTAGATAAAGAATCGACAGCAGTTAACAAAAATGCTGTGCCATAATTTTTTCTTTTTGATAACGGACATCTATCTATCAAATTGATGTTAATCTGCTTTTCTTTTCTAGTGACAATTGTAGGATGGCGGTCAAATTTTGTTATCACTATTTTGTGTAGCATGCAGATGCCGTCTCTGCTCAGCCATTTGAGAATTCTTTGAATCCCCCTCTGATTTTCTATAAGCTTGCAGTAAAGTAAAGTTCCTCGCAAAGATGTATGCAGCTTGGGGTTGAAATACAACTCTTTCAACATATTATAGCCTATTTTTTCAGTTCCACAACTGTTAGAAGTTTTCCCTTATGTGTTTATTGTGGCAATTTCCTAACGGTTATGGTTCCTTGATATCCACAGCAGACTTTTAAATTTGCTGTAGTTTGTGTTCCTCGATTTTATCAAGCCTATATTGTTTAGAATGCGTTGCAACAACTTTTTTGTAAATCTAGAGTTCAACCACTTGTTTCTGAGTTTGAGCTTGTCAGTATTTGAAGCGTATTTCCCAATATCACTCAACTGCTGCAACATTCTGACACCAATCACTCGATTGCCTTTGTTCGTTTTCATACCTCATACCTTTTTCTCAAACTAGTTGAACTTTTTTATCATTTTCTCCAATTCCTCATCACCTTCTCTGCTATTATCAACGACATCCTTGCTATCATCTACATCCCAGCTTTTGCTGTCGACCAATCTCCGTCTTATTTGTGTCTTCCCTTTAAAATCTAACACGGGACCGAAGAGAGTAGCAGCATCCGGTAAAAAGAGTGAAACTTTGTCATCATTAATTGTGCTAATAGCAAAGGGTGATTTAGGGATTGGCTTTTGTTTTATAGCGAAGTCCAGTTATCTAGCCATTGTTGGTTTTTTCAATTTTTCTCACATTGCTTAAAAGACTTTGCATGTTTTGAACATTTTCGTCTACTTTTTCGTACTCAGTCAAACTGGTTTTGTTTGCCAATTTCCGCAAAGTGTCTCACTTTTGCCTTTTATTACTCACAGTTATATCCTCCATCGGGTTGTAATGCAAGCGCAGTGCATTTCTTCTTTTCTCTGTTGGTTTACCATTGCCAATTTTTCTCTTTATTCCACCGTACTCCTTTTCAGACACTAAGTAATAATGTCTAAAAAATGTCCAAAGTTGGAAACTCATGGGTTTATTGATGATAAAACACTTACAATGGGAGTGATTGTAACGTCCAAAAGATTGCCTCTATCAGACTGCGTCAAAATTATATGCTTATCACCAATTGCTCATTTACTAATTAGTTCATACAACTCCTTTTTGTATCACAGCAACTCAATAAAATGTTTCGATTCTAGAGAAACACTCCCCAATATATTGTTTTTGACAGTTTTTATCAATGATTGAAACAGATTCAAGTTGGCCCCTTCAAGTCATTTAGAGCTAAAATAGCCGTCTTATTCCTCATCATTTTTCTGGAATTGTTCATCTTCGTCCTAATACAGCTTTCAGTATACTGGAATCTACCGTGCTGATGCTGGGTCCTAGTAAGGAAGCTAGGTATCCTCCTTTTTGTAACAGAAATTTTTTTGTCTATCGTAGATTTCCAAGGTAGCGATATCTTTTGCGCTTCGCTGCAACTCATTATACTGAGCCATAGACAATGGTATCATTCTATTTGTAATACCTATGGTGCATTCTGTCAGCGTCATAATTAGATTTTTCTTGCATTAGCTATTACAGACTTTTGAATTGAAGTGGACGCATTGTTGAGTGAAAACAACATTGCCGCAATTTTTCTCAACCTTTGTTGCAAAGCTTGAGTCAACGTTTTATACATTCGATTAACAAAACATGTGTGGGATGAATCAAACAGTAATTGCATTTATATGCTATCACTTGGGTACATATAACATCATAGGATTGTCTGATATAAAATTTCCCATCCGTTTGCTGAGTCGTGTTTATTTGCAGAAACGAGAAGGCTTTTTACTCGCTTGTTTAAAAGCTTCTTGTACATATTTCGTTCTTCTGGGAAAACATTGATGAGCCAAATAGGTAACTAAAGAAGCATCTCAAGTGTTTTTAAAAAGGAAAATCTAGTGACCATTAAAAAAAATTGAGCGATTTCTTTTCAAATGTAGATTCTGAAAGATAAAAAAGACGCTTATGCTTAAATGATTACTATCTTTCATATATAGAGCATCGGCATCGAATTTACCAGAAACTTCACTCATCAAATCATCAATTATCAATCATCTGCTTTCTCCATCTCTGGGGAAACTCGTCATTATATTTATCCTTCCCTCGTGAAATAAGACTTTGGATACGGCGTAAAAGCCTTTTTGATAGGCACCATAACAGTAATGTACTTCTACCGGTTGAGGATGAGCTATCATCTAACTGGTTTCAAACATTTTTTAAAAATTGCTCTTGTCTTTCTAGATCCCATCGGTCCCACAATCATCGCCATAAGGCAAACGAATACTCACATCAAGCCCTTCAACACTACCATCCATGATGAAGTAGATGTTCGTCATCCGCCTATAGTTTCATTGATGAATCGAACAAGAGAGTTTTTCGTCTTTTGTATTTCTTTGATAGAGCTTTCATAAAAACTACACTTGATAACACCCCCAAAAGAAGAAACACCTATGACAAATGCCAATATCATCACAACTATTATTGCCTTTTCTTCTAGACCTAGCACAGCTTTATCTACGCTCTCTTCGCCACATCTTCTTCTCCCAACATCTTGCCTATCAACTGCTTTATAGTAAATCAACACTTCATTTTTATACTGTTTATACTTAAACCTTGATTACCTCAGTTACTCACACACCAGTCAAACAACAACCCTATTCCGGGTACAAACCTTGATATAAACAACCCCTGCTCAATAAATACATAAAAAGTAATCATAGTCATATACAATATAAAAGCACTACAATATCAGTTGAGGTAATCAACACCTGGTGCACACAAAAAGCTACTCTATGAGTTCTCATGGACACCTGGTGCTGAGAAAAAAGCACTTGGAACCAGAAGAATTATATTGTGCTTAAACACCAGTATGTAGAACTGCTCCTTTATACTACTAACAAGTTATTTTCAGTGAAAAAATCAATAAAACATCCGACATAAAACTAAGTGAGTACAGCGGATAATAGTGCAAGAGCAACAATGCTGCTGATTGCTGATCGCTACTCTAGCACTCTCAAGCAGTGTTGCACTGGTGGTCTGTAGTCGCTTGTAGTGCTGCACTGTAGTTTGCACTATCTTTTAGTGTTGCACTGGTAGTGTGAACTCCCTTGTAGTGCTGCACTGGTAGTGTGAACTCTCTTGCTGTGCTGCACTGGTAGTGTTTACTCTCTTGTAGTGCTGCACTGGTAGTGTGTACTCTCTTGTAGTGCTGCACTGGTAGTGTGTACTCTCTTGCAGTGCTGCGCTGATTATGTGTTCTCTATTGTAGTGCTGCACTGGTTGTGTGTTCTCTCTTGTAATGCTGCACTGGTAATGTGAACTCTTTTGCAGTGCTGCGCTGGTAGTGTTTATTCTCTTGTAGTGCTGTACTGGTGGTGTGTGCTCTCTTGTAGTGCTGCACGGGTAATGCGCACTCTCTTGTAGTGCTGCATTGGTAGTGCGCACTCTCAGGTAGTGCTGCACTGGTGGTCTGTACTCACTTGCAGTGCTGCACTGGTAGTGTTTACTCTCTTGTAGTGCTGCACTGGTTGTGTGTTCTCTCTTGTAATGCTGCACTGGTAATGTGAACTCTTTTGCAGTGCTGCGCTGGTAGTGTTTATTCTCTTGTAGTGCTGTACTGGTGGTGTGTGCTCTCTTGTAGTGCTGCACTGGTAATGCGCACTCTCTTGTAGTGCTGCATTGGTAGTGTGCACTCTCAGGTAGTGCTGCACTGGTGGTCTGTACTCACTTGCAGTGCTGCACTGGTAGTGTTTACTCTCTTGTAGTGCTGCACTGGTTGTGTGTTCTCTCATGTAGTGCTGCACTGGTGATCTGTAGTCGCTTGCAGTGCTGCACTGGTAGTGTGTACTCTCTTGTAGTGTGTACTCTCTTGTAGTGCTGCACTAGTAGTGTGTACTCTCTTGTAGTGCCGCACTGGTAATGTGTGCTCTCATGTAGTGCTGCACTGGTGGTGTGTGCTCTCTTGTAGTGCTGCACTGGTAGTGTGTACTCTCTTGTAGTGCTGCACTGGTGATGTGTTCTCTCTTGCTGCGCTGAACCAGCAGTGTGTATTCTGTGCCATAGTGGTGCTTCTGTGCCATAGTGGTGCTCTATCGCAGCACTATATACTAACATTATATGTTATCCAAAGCTTTGTTGGTTGTTCACGGGACAAATGTTGATGAATTTTTTGCAAGTCATTTTCGCAAACTTCACACACTTTATCTAATCATTAGAAATAGATAATGATTTATAAAAATTGAATGAAAAAGAATCATAGCCTAACTAGTTGTTTGTAAATGTGCTTGTTGTTAAAAAGCAAAATTCAAATAGGATGAAAGGACTTGTGTTAGCATTTTATGCCAAAATTGACTCGTTTATTTATTTTGCTTGCTTGATTATTTTTAGCATTTAAGCATTGTGTTTTTTTTGTGATTGTAGTGGATTTTAGAGGCCCACTACTTATCCACTAGATACTTGTCGGCAAGCAAACTCAAGTCTGCCGGCACAAAAACCTACCAGCCTCTAAGGAAGGTGTGTCCAGTCTTTTCATGGGAAGGGCCACATACAAATTTCATTAAACCCTGAGAGGTCGAGGGTAGCACAAAAGCCAAACTACATAAAACAGTCAAATAATCTTAGATTCAAATTTTTTTCATCCATTTATTAGTGTTTAATTTTCAAATGCAATATGAAGGTAACGAAATGCGAATCAACTCGAATGTGCTTTGCATTGCTAAATACCTGCACTAGAATGTTGTACATATTTCATTACAACTTTCAGTGAGAGGCCTAGTACTGTTTTTCTCAAAAAATTCTATATTTCATCTCTCCACTTATGGCCCCCAAGATCTACACACTCCAGACTACAGTTTGCTCCAGGACTTATCAGGAGACAAAACAACTACATGCTGGATATTTTACCCATTAACTTCACCCTTGCCACTCAAAGCTTCTATTTAATCCTTTGTCTTACCTTAATATTCACCAATATATTTAACCTAGCACTGTTATTTGTAACATTTATTTCCGGTAGCTTGGAATGGCCATATTGCATATAGGCCATTTGTTCTCTACCATCAAGCCTATACAACGCTGAACTCTCTCATTGTACATTACATTCAGTTTGATGCTTGTACTTGGCACCTGCCTATTTGCTTTCGTGGATAACCACCCCAGAGCTGTATATCACTAAGTGTATGTTGTTATACCACTGCACACAAACTAGTATGTCCAACAGATTTTGCTGTTTTGTTGTGCTTTATTGGGGCCACTAATGAATCTAAATTGAGATTTTGCCTTGATAGCCTTCATCACACCTCACCATGGTTTCATACAAGTGATAACCACAACTTGGCGAACTAAGGTGCCATACATGTATTATTTGGAGATGGTAATCTTGGAGAATATTGTGGTGGATTTTGGTAGCACACATGCCCTGCACACTTATACTAACCTAGAAGTGACTCTGACTGAAGCAACCAGTCAGACAGACCTCCCACAGTGATGAGTCAGAGATCCATCACCTCCGAAGAAGGAGGAAGTACCTTACCGGCCCTGCAGATACTATACCGGCCGGCCTGCAGCCTTACCTACCGGCCTTGCAGTGATTTTTACTGACCCGGAGTCACTTCTACCGGCCTTGTAATGAAATATCGGGCTGGCAACAAGATGGCCGCTGTAGCCAGAGTCCCAAAGTAGCCTGAGTCAACACACAAGGTCGTATCCAGGACCTATCCACCTCTACATCCCATCTTGCTTAGATCTAAGGCTGACAAAGGCTGAGGAGTTTATATTATAGTAGTATTCCTTGCCACTAGGCACACTGTACATTTATTGTTATACGGTATTATATGCATTATTATCCTGATCAGCTAATTTAAGTCCAGTTGTCTTTTATATTTAGCATGATGCAATACACTTCCTGCCATCAACCCATAAAAAGCTGGATTTACTTGCGTTCATTGCCATTTATCACTCACTGCTGCTGTTATGAACTACTCTAGGCGATTGCTTCCCTAGAGCATGGTATGTGGACGAATAAATGTATTTATCACTCAAACTATACCTAGTTTGTCTGAGCCGAGGCTCACTAGTAGTGAAGTCGTTACTGACTTCTCTGTTGTATCTTGCAGGTCTGACCGACCTTGCGTTACCTCTAGGAGAGAGGTGTTGTTTTGCTTTTCCACGAGCTGCCCGCTGTGGACGGCTGTTTGTTAGTGGACGGTAGTGGGAGCCCTACCGGCACGATCCACTACAATATGCACAATTTTTTTACGCTGGTCAAAAAAACTTTTACTTTACAAACGAACCACAATTGCTCTTATTTTGCTATAGCTTGTGATTGGGCCATAAAACCATCTCTAAATCCAAATAAGACTAGTTTGGCACGACACAGCAGCTTCTTGCATCCCAAAAAATGGCTTGTTAGTCATTCCAAAAGAGTTGCCATCTATAGACCTTTTTGTAACTCTTAGGTCTGCACAAGCAGAACACGTGATTTCATGTTTATCGTGGCAAGCTGCTAAAGATTTCAGCCTCAACATAAAATAATCATTAAAACCGGAATTGATATTTTTTTTTTTCAAAGTGAGGCAAAGTTTGATTGAATCGTAATTGGCAAAAGAGCGCATATTGATGATGAATTATTCCAGCCATCTTTAGGTCTTTACAGTTTAACTGGCTGTGATTCCACAGTCAAAAACCCACGTGATAGGTAAATACCATGCCATGTTTGGTTTCAGAGGTACCTCAGAACAACCACCCCCCCCCCCCTCAACAACTTCCAATCAGCAGATTGGCATTATCAAGCCCCATGAGAAAGATAGAAACCTGGCCAAAAACCCCAGTACCCCACCACTTCCTTCGCTTCTTGTGGAGGTACACAGAGTGAGTCAAGGTTGTAAAGAACTTTGCAGCACAGAGCGGCCGTTCATACCTACCAGTGACAGCAAGGAGATAGCACCTACCACCAGCATGACATCTAATCACTGCTTAGAGCTGAAAGATCGAGAGAAGAACCTGCTGCTGGATGAAGACTTTGAAGATTATCCACCAACCAGCAAACATTGCGCCAGAGCTACGGCCAATGCCCACAGCAGAATCGTACAAGGAGCCTCCATCAAGGGAGACAGCTAAGGAGGAGCAGGCAAAGAAAGAAAAAGATGGTGAGCATCTTAACTCTGCATTTTCAAAATGATTGTTTGAAAATTGCTTGGGACGAAATTCATTGGCTTTACGGAGTGGCAGCCCCCATAGCCTTGCAATATCTGTACATAAATGTTCACCCAGTACTGTTTTTGGTAGATTGTGTGATATGCTAGAGAAAAAGGCTACTGAACTTCTTGCGGGAGATTAAAAAAAGCGGGAAATTAAGTATGTGCTACTTAATGCTGCTTTCCTGCCAGCCTGGAATGACTCCCTACTGGCCCAGAGGACCTCTATGCCATCCCGGAGTAACTGTTTGCTGGCTCGGGTACCTACAGAAACTCAGCCGTGGAAGGCTGAAAGCGCAAAAGGTGTTTATACCCTTTATGGTAATACCAGCAGAAGAAATCTGTCATGGCAACTAAGGGTGACGGTCCTACAAATTTCTCACCACCAACCTTAGTGTCCCAAAGCACTGTGCACCACACCCCAAATTGGCCTGTAGCTAGCACCCCTACGGTATTGAGTGAGAGCAGAAAGACGGAGAGAAAGCCATTGCACTCCCCTAAGAAGGGACGACACTCCCCTGAGATAACAATACAGAAGATCCTACCTGCTGTGGGACTTCCAGTGCCACTGTTGTCCCCAATACATGATTTTGTAACACAACATGCCGGGCAACCATGTATACAGACAATCAGTATGCTGCATGACAGTGATGCTGTACCTATTGTTGTAGAGTAACAGTCCCAAGTGGAAGTGATGCCAACCCTAACGGTCTGATTGGCTGCAAGTGGAGGAGGTGAAAGAGTTTGTGCCAGACTCCCCCACGATAGATGATGCGCCCACCACATCCTGGACAAGAGATGGTCAAAGGAACCCCATGAGATGGAGGATGCTGCGGTGGGTGACCATAGAGACAGAGGTGAGAGTGTAGACTTTACTGCAAGTGGCAAAGGACTACTTTTGTCCCAAGTGTGCTTACCAGGCGAGGAATGTTGGACAATTGAGGGTTCATGCCCTACAGCACTATCTCAGACACTACTGCTGTTGCTATTATGTTAGTGAGAGCAGGGACGCAGTATACTCGCATCAGAGTAAATATGAAACACTTGGAGACAAAATCCACCACCCAAAGACGGCAGTTATCTATACTGTTGATCACCCCAGCTACACCAGGTTCTGCCAGTTTATTAGGTGGGAAGATTCCCCCAAGTTTAGATGGTGCCAGCCCACCTATCAGGGAGAGCCGAAACTTGCCAAGGCACCGGTGAAGAAGCGACTAGGTTTTCCAGCCCAACTTACTCAGAAGAAGGAATTTACCAGCAAAGGCAAGCCAACGCGCTCCTTATCAGTGTATAGAATACCTAAACAGGCAGTTAGCTCGCCACGTACTCTGTCTGCACTTCCAGCAGAGCCAGAGGTTATCTTGGCGAGATCAAACAAAGAGGTAGTAATACCTAGACCTTCACAGACCTTCCTGCAGCACAGTGATTGCTTGGCCACCACTATTGATGTGTACATCACCAGTTTGGAGCAGCAACTAGGCGAGTTACGGAAGTTGCGCATTAGTCACAAGCTCTCTACCGAGCATTTGGGAGTTGCCAGGGCTGAGGCTCGTCTGGTCAAAATAGCCAAAAAGCACCAGAAATATTTCAGTTGCGTTACTAAGCAACCAACCTGAGAGGTGATCTCTTCTAGAGACACCAGACTGTACATATATATATACTATTTAATTACATGACTTGCTTGTAAATATATATATCCAAATATACTTTACCCTAGGTATGGAAATACCCCCACACACATATTGCTCTTGCCATGTTATGATTAAAGACAGGGTATGTCTTTAATGGAGAGAGGTATGTAGTAGATTTTAATGCACGTCAGTAGTAAACTGCTTGTTTGCTATCAAAACACCAACATCAGTGAGTTAGAAGTCCAACCTCAACCATTCTAAAAGTGCTGTGCCGGTTTTGACCCATGCAGGGCCGGTAGTGACCCCTGACCAACTCGGTATGGTGATACTGGGCCGGTAAAAGATGTTTACCTTAGCGGAAGATCTCCAAAACCACCTAGGGGCTACTTTAACCCTGGAGCAGGAAGTATCCTTCCTTGGATCACCAGATATATCAACCACAGGCTCGGTATAGCCTCGGAACCGTGTGAGGTCTACCATTGAACAATGAAGATAGGACTCCGCCTTTTAGTCACTTGGCATTATTTACTTATAATCTCATTCTATCGCATGATTCGTTGACTATTTGTATACTTACTGTTATTGACCTGATTATTTCCTATGCATGCACTCTTACGTGTAATATGTAATTTACTTCCTGCCAGCCTGACTATATAATGGGCTGGAGTTTATGTGTTTCTTTGCATTCATTCATTCATATCTTGCCAATCACCCTAGTGGATAGCCACCTTTGGACTTTTGTGTTAATGAATAAAGTCACTATTCAAACAGCACTCTGTGTAGTTTGTCTGAGCCTTGGGCTCTGTGCTTACCAACTCATCTGGCAGTAACTGATCATAGTTGTCACTGTCATACCGGCACTGTGTCTCCTCTGGAGAGAGGTAGAATACTCGAGATTAGTGGACTTTTGTGGAAACCAGATCGAAATCCATTACAAAACATTGTTGTGTAAATAACACCCAGTTGTTCAGTACTGTGCATCAACCTGATACGCAACGACATCAACTAAGTTAAGTCTAGAGCTAGCAACTGGCCAGTCTACTAACATGTTAATAGAAACACAGATTAACAAAAACTCTGACATTCAATAGTAATTGGGATCGAGCAACAATATTCAACTTAAAAACACACTCACTATCCAACCTAACCCCAACATTCATAAATGGAGAGTGAGTAATGATATTCAATTCCACTAAGATACATGGATCTAACTCTAAACTGTTGTTGTACAAACGCTACCGATAGCTAACTGTGGAGATCGAGGTTACCAAATTATTTAGACAACTACATGGCATTTACCCACACCAAAACAAGACTATGGACAGTAATACTTACATTGATGTAGCTAGGATTTGGGGAATCCATCATACTACTAAGTTATAATGAACATTAATCAGACTTTATACACATCAATAACAAACAATGTCAAAAGAAAACTAGAGAACTGTTTTGTTTTTTTTTAATAAAGCCAATAGAGCTTTAAAAAAAAGCAAAAGATATGTTTTCCTTGAATAAAACTTGAACAGAGAGTTTTACATTTGGAGACTACCCATTGAAACTAATACACATCCAAGTTTTTCATGACAAAGAACATTGGAAACAGCAATGTAATTGTTGCTATTCAAAAAAAATTGAACAAAAAAACTTGCCAAACCCACAACCAAACTTTGATGTAAAAACTTTAACTTTTGGGCCAACGAGTATCGCTGACAGCCATTTATCAACTGTTGATAAAACCAGCTATTTATGATTTATGCTTTTTTTCATTCAGACTGACAAAAAGTTTTTAGTTAAAAAACCGTTAGTCAAGGACATGTACAGTTGCGAACTAGTAAAAGTTTAACCATCAAAGAAATTACTAGACAGATGTTTAGTGGAATGATCATTTCAATGGGATTGCAGCCAGGCACAAAATTATGTCAAATATGCGGCTCTTTGAGATCAATTGTCATATTGACACTCTTTTTGTAAAAGTGAAAAAGCTGTGTTGTCTTTTAAATGGGAAACTTGAAAGCTTTAAAGTTTAAAAGACAACATATGGCATGTGGGAATGGTTTTGTCTTGAACCTGGAGGGTTTCAACCGGCATCCAAAGAGTAAGTTTCAGAAACTTAAAAATAAAAAATTTAGAACAGTGAGCTACAATATTATTGAAGCTCTAATCTAATCTAATATAAATCTATATCTCCACATCAGTGTTGTAAGTTTTAATTGACTTGTCTTGTTAGCTCCCAACAGGAAGCTGACTTGTGCAAAAAACTGAAACTTTCTGAGAGTTACAAGATGACCGTTTCTCAGTTGGCCCTATAGTTTTTTCATTACTATAATTCACTAAAACAAGTCATACAAAATTTGCCAGCTTTTGATTGAGCAGCTTTCACTTTTCCGTTTTATACAATTTTTTCTCTTAAAAATAGGTTTTGGAGTTGTTTTCATACTTGAATGGCTGTAATTGTAAAAACTATAGAATTTTGTTTATCAACGTTAATCATCTGAACTAAATTCAGCTTACTATACAAAAAATTTGTGTCGATGTCTAAAATTGGTTTTTCTGGGTAAAAAAAAAGAACTTGAAAAAGAACAAAAAAAGAATGCAGTGAAAATATTAATATCTTGGAATTTCGAAAATTGCCATAAAAAAATTTGAGGACAACCGGATCATTGAAACAAAGCGAAAATTATTATAATGAAGTTTATAATGTTTGGTGTTAAAATTTGATTGCTGATACAGGGATTGATGTTGTGACATAAATATTATAACAATAAAACATTGATATGTCATCGGTTATTTATTGTTGGTATATGAATGAATAGTAATGGTGCTGTACCTGAGTAGCATAACGTACATAGACTCAGAGACTGAGGACCAGAAATCCTGGCCACACCCATTAGAGCTATTCAGTGACTGAGGACAAGAAAGCCTGGCCACACCCATTAGAGCTACTCAGAGACTGAGGACCAGAAATCCTGGCCACACCCATTAGAGCTATTCAGTGACTGAGGATAAGAAAGCCTGGCCACACCCATTAGAGCTACTCAGAGACTGAGGACCAGAAATCCTGGCCACACCCATTAGAGCTATTTAGAGACAGAAGACAAGAAATCCTGGCCGCACCCATTAGAGCTATTTAGAGACTGGACAAGAAGTCCTGGCCACACCCATTAGAGCTATTCAGAGACTGAGGACAAGAAAGCCTGGCCACACTCATAGAGCTATTCCGAGACTGAGGACAAGAAATCCTGGCCACACCCATTAGAGCTATTTAGAGACTGAAGACAACAAAGCCTGGCCACACCCATTAGAGCTATTCAGAGACTGAAGACAAGAAAGCCTGGCCACACCCATTAGAGCTATTTAGAGACTGAAGACAAGAAATCCAGGCCACACCCATTAGAGCTATTCAGAGACTGAGGACAAGAAAGCCTGGCCACACCCATAGAGCTATTAAGAGACTGAGGACAAGAAAGCCTGGCCACACCCATTAGAGCTATTCAGAGACTGAGGACAAGAAAGCCTGGCCACACCCATAGAGCTATTCAGAGACTGAGGACAAAAAAGCCTGGCCACACCCATTAGAGCTATTCATAGACTGAGGACAAAAAAGCCTGGCCACACCCATAGAGGTATTCAGAGACTGAGGACAAGAAAGCCTGGCCACACCCATTAGAGCTATAAGTTTTGTTTACTTCAAACTTTAAACGAGGCTACACAAACGTCAAAACTTGACAAAACTTTTTGCCTTTGCATATAACTAGTGAGTGAAATAGAGGAAGGGTGAGTTTAGGTTGCACAGGAAGTCCATAGCCTGTTTTAAAATAAGGCAAAAATAGGGCGGCCATTTGCAACTCACTCTCAATTGTCGGATATTTACAATAGTGCAAGTTGGAGTGCAGGGTGCATGCCAGTTGATTTAGACTACAGATAATTTTATAGCTTTGATATAGTCACACCAACCTCCATGTCAAGTCTGCACTTTTCTCTAGCTCTAATTGTCGTACCCAATTGTTCTCTACCACTGCTGGTCAACGAAGTTCACATTATCGGAAATCAGCAAAATGGAACGGCTCAAACTAACGACTAAACTGTGAGTCTGATCCAGCCACTTTTAGGACAAGTGTGAGTTGTCTCCTGACAAACATCCTTGACCCTTACTACCTACTAATGAAAATTTGGGACGATACTTTTCACTAGTTTTTGCAGATTTGCATTATCACTTTTACAGATGTGTTCCTTGTCTCGTTCCTTTGTATATAGGTTTTTTACATTTGTCCATAAAAGAAAAAACTGCCTGGTCACACAGACATTCCGAATCTTATGGTGACTCGGGAGTTTAGAAACAGCCATGCTGAACATCTGCATTAATTTTGATGTACTATACAACCACACCAAACCTACACATGCTAGCAGAGGCTGTAGTTTTACTGTTCATCAATGCATTGTCCCCCATATCAAACACATTCAGTCAAGGACAAACTATGGTATATTTAAGCATACCATGAAAAATTGGTCTTCTCAATCCTAAGTTAAAAAAAAAAAACCAAAGGTTTCTAGTTCACAAAATTATCTAGATAGCCATAATAATGAAGAAAGCACTCTATTTCCATTTACCCATATTTCTACAAAAGTAGACAATGTTCTGCAATGCTTTGAGGTGTGTGTTAGCCTAGCCTAAGATCTGAGACAAATTGTGCTATATTTAGGTGGGGTGGGCACTTTCTGTGTCCAAACTTTCCGCAGGAACTTGCTTAGATAGTAAGATGCAGCACATCTACTATTTGCATACATATATACATAATATATCAATGTCTTATAATAAATATTTATATAATATTAGAACTATAATATTTCTATTCGCTTGTTATTGTATAATTATCAAGTGTTTTATGTTCACCAGTTGGTTTTATACAGTCCAGTATGAAATAATAGGGTTATTGAAAGAAGAAGAAAATAGTACGTTTACATAGTTACATAGTAACGTTACATAGTAACGATAATATTTGTTATGAAATATCAAGGCAGCTACCAATTACACAGGTACCTTTCTCGCTGTTGGTACCTTTCTCGCTGTCAGCTGTAAGGTTGTACAAATGTAGATCACTCACAGATAACTATAGCGATACCTACTTATTGATAAATCACTGCCATTAGAAAGTACAACTAAACGCTGTTTACTTCTCTCTTCTATTCATGCAAATGTGGCTACGTGACCTGCTTGAAGATAGTCTCTTGTTATTCCTATTACTTTGTATTTGTTTGATCAATTGATTGTCATTGTTTACTTGGTTGCTAAGAGCCAAAATCCTCAGGAGAAAAAACTAACACTTTTTTACACCCCGTCCCAATCCTCCTGCTCATACTCCTGATACAGATCTCAGGCTATTCTATTGCCAACGTGACTATAAACCCATCAATAGATGGTTTATATAATGGGTATGTATTTCAGTGTGCAAAACTGAATGTAAAAGTAAATTATCAGACACAAGTGAGGCTTGTACATGCCACAAGTATGAATGTGAGTAGCCATTACTGTATAACTTACACAAAAGTACTAGCCTCACTATAGCAAACTACATAGAAGTATATATAATAGAGTTATGGTGGTTGTACATGCCACAAGTATGAATGTGAGTAGCCATTACTGTATAACTTACACAAAAGTACTAGCCTCACCATAGCAAACTACATAGAAGTATATATAATAGAGTTATGGTGGTTGTACATGCCACAAGTATGAGTAGCCATTACTGTATAACTTACACAAAAGTACTAGCCTCACCATAGCAAACTACATAGAAGTATATATAATAGAGTTATGGTGGTTGTACATGCCACAAGTATGAGTAGCCATTACTGTATAACTTACACAAAAGTGCTAGCCTCACCATAGCAAACTACATAGAAGTATATATAATAGAGTTATGGTGGTTGCACATGCCGGAACTATAATCTATGTGTGCGTATGATGTGGTACTTGTTGCTAACATATGTGGACATTAAATATTTACTCCACTTTGTATAATATAGATATAGACAACCTTGCAACAATAGCAGTAATAGTACCTGGGAATAGTACCTGGGAGAAGCCCTTTGTTGAAGGCGCACAGGTAAGTAATTCAATGGAGAAGAAATCAGCCTTTTCGGCTCATCAATTGAAAAGTATCGGAGCAAAGCACATAGATCATGTATTGTTCTGTGAGTACTTGAATATGGCAGCTTTCCAAGCAAGCCGTGCAATATTCAATAGGCAAATAAACTTTCTGAATAGAAAGTTTTCTTTGCTCATTGTGCACTTGATGAGAATAAAGAATATTTTTGTCGAGCATTTTGTGTTGACATGAAACTTTCTTGCCTCCCAAGTAGTAAACAGCTCCAGTTGTTGCCTCTAGTGTAATCTAGGTCATATCAATGGAGATAGCATCTCTAATCTGCGATACTATCCAGGAATTCACCCACTCTGGGCAGCCATTTCAACTGCACAACTCGCCAGTAGTCCCACTTTTAAAAATTAACAGTGCGTAATACTAAAATGGATATTTGCAACCAGAGAGGGAGTCAATATTGTCAGAGGTGACAAGTCGCCATTACATATTAACCATAAATCTTTTATGTCCAACTTGACCAAAAGCGGCTGTTTGAACCAAAACCCAATCCTACACGTAGGAGCAGTGGTGGAGGTTGAAGATGATGAATACACTTGATGTTGGCACACCCTGGTTGAAGGAATGTCAGAGTCTTGTATTATGTGCCTAATAACCCTGTGACTTTGCAAAATAATGGTGCTGGGAGGAGATCTATCAGTCTTGACCTCCTTAGAAATCCCTAATACTTCCTAATTATCTCTTAAGTTAAGGTAAATTTAAAATTTTAAGAATAACAAAAGGTGGTAGACACTAGTTTGATAAATTCAAAATTTTACTTTTTTAATTTGAAAATGAACTTACCAACACAAAGTCTAAAAAGGAAATCTTTAAGAGATCTTACAAATTCCAAGACCAATAGATGTCGTCCCAGCACCAAATAGAACTATTTCTGGTTGTTCAGATTATGCAGTAAGAAGACAAGCACTATGACCATTGTGTTACACTGTGTGGCATATAGTTTACTGTTTTATCAAGCCTTGTGTATTACTAATGCTCACAAATGTACATGTGCAACTAGTACACCAGGTGAGTGGAAAAGAACAAATAAACACATTTATTCTAGCATATAAATAGTATATTATTGCTGATAGCCAAAACCTAAAATACAAAATCAGCCAAAAATCAGAAAGCCGTACAGTAGTAGATACAATAATTGAATTGAATTGAATTGATCAATTATGTGAGACATCCAAGTCTAAAGTGTAACAGAGGATATCAAATGTCATACACTGGGAAACAACCATCCATCATGTCCACATATATACTATGTATGAGTATTAAGTAATATGTAATATATCCAGCTGTGGATGGTGATAGATAGTCTCTGGCCATTATATACTGTTTATACTAATCATTTCCATGTTGTTAGAGAATTCCCTTCAACGGTCTGCTTGTGAATCTGCAAAGAAATATCTATACTTACCACTTTATGACAAACAATGCGCAGCAACATCATATATACAAATATATCATCAAAAATATAAACATCAAATATATAAACAAAAAGGACCTGTTGATTTGTGTGACCAAAGCATGTATACTTTTTCCCATAATCCTTTGTCAGATGATAACTGCTGTACTAAACAGTTATTGCACTGCTTTGTTAGGTCAGGAATTATTTTTGTTATGTGTCCATTAATTAGAAACAATCGTCAATTTAAAACGTTCAAACCAAAACATAGTTACTTTCCTCCATGATAAAATGTTGTTCAGGGGTTTTTACTGAAGCAAACCTGTTGGTATTATGAGTTTCATTTTGTTGACAATTTTATGATTTTTAAAAATAGTATAATGATGGATCCTACACTCAAATAATGTTGTGGGTACTCAGGCTAGTTTGAGTTAAAGGTGCACCTTTTCTACTCTGTTTCTGACAAACCTGCTTTGATTCATGGAGTATGGACATTTCGTTAACATACAAGCAATTCAAAATAAGCTATTTAATATGATCATTTTTCGAGACGGCGATTTCCATTTGGTGTCCATTAAATTAACATTATTTTTTCGCAAGTTGTTTCTGTAATCTACTAGATACTAGTAATATTATTACCTACTAGATATCTGAAATATTGCTATCGCAGACTATTAAAATAGAACTGTTTATTTGTGAAGAAAAAAAAAAGAAAATTGATTGTTGTATGAAAAACTAATAAGGCAGAGGAAGAGATGGGAGAACGCAATTTAAGAAGGAGGTGACCATAGGAGAAGGCAACCATTGAGAGATGATACCTCGGAAAGTGATGGCCATGAAGAGAGGCTATGATGAAGAGAGGCTACGATGAAGAGAGGCTACGATGAAGAGAGGCTACGATGAAGAGAGGCTACGATGAAGAGAGGCTACGATGAAGAGAGGCTACGATGAAGAGAGGCTGCGATGAAGAGAGGCTACGATGAAGAGAGGCTTCGATGAAGAGAGGCTACGATGAAGAGAGGCTACGATGAAGAGAGGCTACGATGAAGAGAGGCTACGATGAAGAGAGGCTACGATGAAGAGAGGCTACGATGAAGAGAGGCTACGATGAAGAGAGGCTACGATGAAGAGAGGCTACGATGAAGAGAGGCTGCGATGAAGAGAGGCTACGATGAAGAGAGGCTACGATGAAGAGAGGCTACGATGAAGAGAGGCTACGATGAAGAGAAGCTACGAGGAAGAGAGTCTACGATGAAGAGAGGGGGAGGGGGAGGGGGAGAGAGAGGGAGGGAGGGGGTAGAGGGAGAGAGGGAGAGAAAGGGAGAGGGAGGGAGAGGGGAGGGAGGGAGAGGGAGGGAGAGGGAGGAAGGGAG